>BMAT01013679.1:26730-40916 GCA_019649035.1 Elysia marginata | reverse complement strand
GAGAGAGAGAGAGAGAGAGAGAGAGAGACAGACAGACAGACAGACATGAAGAGTAGGTAAGGGATAAGCGTGAGACCATAAAAGACATAAAGCAAAAGAGATCCTTTCATAAGAAATACAATTTTTAGAGTATCCCAAAAGGCCCAGATTGAAAACTTTGCGAAACGCCGCAAACTTAAATGACATTATTGAGACGTAAGTAAATGATATCAAAGTCTAAATAATGTAATAATATCATGGGCTAGCAATATATAGTGTATAACTGTACTTAAAATTAGATCCTACATTAAAAGTACAACTCCAATGCAAACAAAAATGAGAAATTAAATTTATTGATGACATGTAAACTTCCTTGTCGCACTCACGATGAGCAAAAATAATAATAGTCAATATAAATGCCATGATGCGAATTTCAGTATATTTAATTTCCCCCCTGTGGCTTAGGTTTCTCAGGGCGTGCTGGGAATTATTTCAACTTGCTTATGAGTCATAACTGCCAACATGCATTATGTTTGACGTGCCAATTGAAATTGAATGTGTAGTTATAGCGTGCCTCAAGGTTTTGGTTAGAGTTGATGTATTAAAGTAGAAAGTACTTAAGAACAATGAACTAAGAAATACGGAGTTTACAAAAAAAAAAAAAAAAAAAAAAAAAAAAGAAATAATAGACTGCGTTTTGTTTTCTTTATATTTGACCATTTTTGAAAACCCAGAGCTAGATTGAGACCTAACAGAGTGTTACCAATGTCGACAGAGGTTTAAAGAAAAACATAGTTTGAAAGTGTTGCTACCTTAAAAAAAAACCCAAACCACTTATGGAGGAGAGGAAAAACTATTGCAGAATATAATATGAAATATTCGTCATCGCTGTATCAGTGAATATGTTGATGTTGCAGTCGGTGATGATGATGATGATGATGATGATGATGATGATGATGATGGTGATGATGATGATGATGATGATGATGATGGTGATTATGATTCTTGTGATGCTGTTGACATTATCTACAAATAATGCAATAAAAGGGAAATAAAAAGGTTAATAAAAATGCTTGAACTTTTTACAGTGCTCTGTAAGGACACACACTTTAAGGCATAAACATATCAAAACAAAAATAAAGATGACAAATCAAGTAGATCAAGAGTTTAATGGTAGGAGTAGTCGAAAACTTGGCGCCCCGGTATTGTTTATCATGTTAATTGTTATGTTACTCGTCTCGTTTTGTTCACAAGAATTTAATAACATAGTCGTCTCCTGTTTTTGATTTGTCAGAAAACCATCTGTGATAAAAAAAAAAATCGAATCTAGATTAGGTTTACGGCTAAGCAACTGAAGGCCACATGTATTGTTCTCATTTTGCTATAGAAAGCAAAACAAAATGGAATTAAACGTAAGCAATTTGATTGAAGGGTATTTTTACAAGCCCAACTCCACTTCAAAGGTGCTCTCAGGGCTTGGGTCCCAATGACAATTTACGGGCTGCCACCCAGAGACTAGCGGGGATACCATGACTTAGCCTCAGCCGGTCACATTATACTGACACCGACCCAACCAGCAGGGGCCCGGACTGCTCGGCTGTGTTTCAAACCCGCGACCTCTTAGCCACGGAGCGAAGCCACTACCAACTGAGCTATTTAGGCCCCCGAAAACAAGAACAGTGAAATACCGAAACGAGAGAAAGAGAGCAGCGCTAAATCATCATAACAAAGACAACGTGAGCAAGAGAGAAAGAAAGATAGAGATAACTACAGAAAGAGAATGAAACATCATCAGTTGACAACAGGGGCATAGATCTGTTCATACAATAATCAGTCAGTATCATAAAAATAAAACGAGAGGCGATGAGGAAACAAAAATAGTTTGTTCTTAAAGAAAAATGTATGCAAGGCAGACTAAACCAGATAAAATAGGGGAAGATATAAAAGTAATGAAAACGAAAAAAAGTGAAATAGAGGGAGAAACTGAAATAAAAAGCTATGAAGAGAATGTGATTAAAGATGAAGAGAGACAGATGCAGAGAGATAGAGAGAAAGAGAGAGAGGGGGGAAATGAAGAAAAAGAGAGAGAGGGGGAGATAAAGGAAAAGAGAGAGAGGGGAAATTAAAGAAAAGGAGAGAGAGGGGGTACAAAATAAAAATAGAGAGAGGGGGAAATAAAGAAAGAGAGAGAAGTGGTAAAAAATAATCTACAGATGACATTAAGAGAAACACCTACAAAGAAAAAAGGTGCAGGAAGAAAATGAATACAAAAAGGAATTAAAAGTGAGTTATTGAACATTAAAGTTAAGTGTGAGTATTGATATTTTAGCGGATTCTATGATTAAAAGGTAAGGGCACAGCACTGTAATATCTACACTGCCAAGACCTTGAAACAAAAGACAAAACTCCCTTAAATATCGCTCTGTAGAAATTCTCTTAACAACATGAAAACATAAATATTCGTTAACGGATAGTTTGTAAGCTGGAAAAGTACTCGGAATTATAGTCAAAGTTAAATAGTTAATTATTAGAGAGCGTTTTTCCCAAACTTTGGTATGTGCAGTTTGCATTTTTTTAATTTCAAAGAAAATGAAAAGAAATGTCTTTTTTTTTGTCATCTTCGTATTTGTAAAATAATACACATCATATATACGCAATATATATATATTATATATATTATATATGCAACATTATATATATTATATATGCAACATAAAGACATGAATAGGGAAGTGCCCCCTCGCAACTCGCAGGGGAGGAGGGTTCTATAATTGTCTGTTAATTTCTTTTACAGTATTCCCACCTTTTAAAAAAAATTATTCAAGGATGTTTAACCTGAAATACATTATAAGAAGAATATATTATTCATTTGTCCATTGGTCGTATCGTACTTCATGAGCTAACAAATAAGTTATCTAATTAGCTAATCAAACCGGGCCACAAGAAGAAAAGGAAACATAGGGACAAAACACAAAAAAAAAAACAAAAAACATTAAAACAATTTAAAACGTTTGGTTTTAAAGCAGGTATACTCATGTTTACCTTGACACCCAGAATCATGTAAGAATCGCATAACATGATTTCAACGAAAGTGCAAATTCTGAGTCTTTGAAAATCGCTCTCCAATTACAATTATTCAGTTACACTTTATCTGTCGTGCAGTAACAGGTAGATGGAGTGCGTGTTATTAAAAAAGATAGAACAATGTAAAAGCAATATATACAAGTTTTTTTTTTCCTTTAGTAAACTGGTCATGTTCATACAAGATAACTACCATTTTATGGCTCACGAGTCATAAAGCAATAAAAAATTACAGCCTTGTCTATACACTCATAAATACGTGAGGGCGCCAAGGGTTTATTAAGACACGTGTACAACTAGGAATGAATATTGTTGAATCGGATAAAGGCAATGGAAGGAAATGTCGATAGAAAAAAAATGAGAAAATCTATACGGGCAAAGCAAACCTCGGTGTGAATAAATGTGATAATTGCAAACTTAATAGTAATGATGGAAGTTAGTGAAAGACAGGGGATTCATATATAATAAGCAGAAATTAAGGAAAAAAAAGTTATGCAGAACTCAGACGAGAAAATTGGTCTAGACGATAAATTACTATAGGTTTTAATACACTCCATTAAACATCATCTTCTGCGTTCCACAGAAGCTTCAAAGCCCTAGCCTGTGATTCGTTCCTGTCTGGTTTTCATTTATTTCTTCCTTTTTTTTAAAGAAGCGCTCTGCAATTACGCGGCTAGTGTTAACTAGTTTCTTACCGATCAGGCTATTTAACACTTCATTTAACTTCAATCTTGAGAAATTATTCGTATAAAGGATTGGGTAAATGTGTTGTTACTCTAAAATTTTGTTTCCGGAAATCAAGACGTAGTCATCTTAATACATCTTCAAATTCCTTGGAATGTTAATTTTACACCAAGACGACTTTCAATGATCTTAAATCATTTCATGACAGTTTTATGGGGGGTTATAATTATTTACCAATCACACATAAACTATCTTCATCACAGTATAAACAAATTTCGAGCTTTTGAAAGCTTTTGGATCGATTAAACATATAATAAGGTTCCGACAAAGATGTTACAAAACTGGAATGAAATTCCATTAAGCTGTAAAAAGCAAGAAAGAGTGACTTTTATTTGGAGAGAGTTTGAAAATAATCTGATCTCAAGTATCCCAGTGCGTGGATTAAAAAAGGAGTGCTTATATAACAATCCTTAATTTCGTTGTCACGATGCGCTGTGTGCCCATTGCTGTTTCAGGTACTAGCTAAAATGGAATGCTAATATTGTTGTATTGGAAGAACATGACAGAAAAAGATCTTCTCAATTATACTTCAGCTCTTATTTAGATTAAATTAACGTTTGCAGTAACCTTTCTCTATTCAACAAGTTTAGTACTTCACGTTCAAAATTGTTTTATTGGCCAGTGGCTATTTCTGTTCAGGCATTAAATTTAATGAGGGGAACGCGATTGGCATTTTTGTCTGTTTCTTTGCTCTAGATTCAGAATATTCGCAAAATAAAAATAAAAAATGGACACATAGTTCTGTTACGTATTTGATCTATTAAAAGACATTCATTTGTCCTTATAGGTCCTATGTTAAAGACGCTTGAACGACTCGGCTCTTTGAGTCCGTATTTCCTGTGTGCGAGAGGGTGGAAAGTCTAATTTCAGTGTGACCAAGTGCATCGCACTGCACCCGTAAGGTAATCACAACCCAGAGAGGCTTCTAGCACAGCCCATTTCCCACGTAGAATGAAATTATCTGCCGTTTTCATCCTCCTTGCATCTTTCCATTTTGTCTGTCTCGTAATCATTAGCGGCAGCTGCTGGGTGGAAGTCCCCCCGCCCACCAAAAAAAAAAAATTAAAAAAAAACAACAACAAAATAAAAAACGACCAACTTATTCGTAGAAGGATGATGATGTCTTTTCAAACACACTAAATCAGCTAAAATTCGCCTTCTTTGTATTTTGCTTTGTTAGCTTAATATTTTTTTTTGTTTTCTTTAGGTTTGTCAGTTTCTTTCAAAGATACTGGCTGTAATAGAGGAATTTTGTTTCAATTAGTTTTAAATGAGATAAAATTAATGTGTGCCTCCCTTATGCCCTCCTTTTTTACTCTCTAACCAAAATGTGCCTTCTTTCTCAATTTCTTTTTAAAACCCGACGATCCACTCAGTGTTTATCGTTCAACACTTTAAATACCTTTCTTCCTTGCAATCTAAACTATAGTTATCTCTTTTAAATTAGGGGAGTATGCTATATAGTTATCGACTCTTTTTTTCTTAGATCATGAGCAAGCTACAAAAATGATCAACTTTACCTCGTAAAAGAATTGATTCCATATAAAAAGTGAAACTTTATTTGTATCATCTTTCAACAGGTAAATGAGGAAAACCATACAAAATTTCGGACTCAATAATTAAATGATTTAGGGTATGAAATAGCAGTAGGTTGGAGTAGGCTTAAGCGAAATGACTAAACAATGCTAATCTTTTGGTGTTTATCGAAATCTCGACTTACTTTAGCTTAGTCACCTACTGTCTTTCCAAGTTATGAAGAGAAGCTAAGCAACGACTTTCACGATTTTCTTTTCAACTACAATATAATATTACGATACTCTAAGTCCTACATTTTTTGTACTTTACCATCTGTATCAGCATTATTCTTGTTGCTGTTCTTCTAACTATTCAGGTTGCCACAACACATCACAGCTTGTATATACAACTGTCTTAGTCATCCCCAAGAAAAAGATAAAAAGACTTCAAAAAATGTTTTTTTTATGCGCAGCTGCTAAAAAGAAAAAGAAATGACACAAAAGCCTACCAACCTGCTCCAAATGTAATTTTTTAAACAATATTTCAAGTTATTTGTGATCCCAGAACGAACCGATTATGATAGATGAAATTAGATTTTAGGGAATTGCATTAGCAGTATCTCAAACATTTCTGAGCAGAATGACGACTTCGAGCGAGGATCAATAGGTAGATTCTTTAAAGTTGTACTTGTCAAATCATTTGATGTTGACATGCCTCGCTGGTGACCTGACTTTCCTTTTTCACTTTTTGAAAACGATTGAAGTCCTCTGAGGCTAATTTTGAGATGCTTTGAAATTAAATCTGACAACAGCGTAACAGCTTCAAATCTATATAGGCTTTTTGTGGAAAAAAAAGAAGCTGTGTTTCTTTCTTCTCTTTGCTTCAATCAATGTAAGTATGTTTTGCTGAAATACAAGTAAAAACAGCTTCTGACCGAAACACAACGAGAAAATCTACCCTACTTTAACGCCACAGCACTCACATTAGACTTTAAATGTTTCGCACAAATTCCTTTTTTTCTGTGGAGGTTTGTTTTACATGTAGGAGCTTTTGTGAAAAAAAAGTGTTCACACAAAGAATTAAAATGTGACGAAAATTTGTAATCAAATGTTGCTGTTAGCTTTACTATTCAGTAAAACCTTACAAAGATATGACACTTTTTCTATTAGCATCTTTATAAAAATATTCAAAATACAATAGCCTCTCTGTGCCTGTAACTAGCAAGGCAAAAAGTTAAAAACGACTTAGTTTGCTTAATACTCATCTTATTAAGGGAAATAAAGCTTTAGGGTCTATATCAGTATTCTATTGCACGCGCTTCAATGCGGAAAAAATAGCGAAATGTATCAACCTTGAAATGGTCAATAAAATCCCCATTAGCGCGGTAACGTTCAATTGGTTAGCAGACTTGGTGATCTGGAAGAGAAAAAAGGATCGGTGACTTACATGTTTTTGTATATCTACTTTCTACAACCTTTGATTCGTCCTAGGTCATCTAAGGTTCAGAGCTTACTTTAAACCACCTTTAACTAATTTACGTGTCGTTTCATTTGACAAAAAAAAATGTTTCATGACCGCTGAGATCGGATGAAAGAATTCAAGTTAAAAGCAGGGGAAAGCACTGCTCTTTGGAACTTTATGCAATACAACCAGTTGTATATTCTTTAGAGGGGATGAAGATCACATTACCTGTATATATATATATTTGTCTACAGCAAGAATATTTGAAACCGTTCCAAAAACAAAACCGAATCATAAGCCCATCAAAGAGGAAAAAAACAATTTGTCGAGAACGTGAAGCATAAAAGATACGAAACAATCAAAAGACTGGTTTAGCGAAGATGGCAAACGGGGTCAACACGTTCTTGATTAGAATCTGCACGAAAACACTCAGATACGATCCTGCTTGTTTTTCAGATTGCGGAATTCGCAACAGAAAAGGACAATGAATGAAGTGAAGAAGAAAAAACAACCAGATACATTGTTGTTAAACCAATTGAATGTATTAGACAGCTGAGTTGGGTGAAGTAAGGGTTGGCAAAGAAGAGCAACGTGAGCAGCAAAATAGGTCAGTTTCTCACTTTTATGAATGGAAGCGATTTCCTTTTTTCTTGCTCTTTTTATACACAAGGGAAGTTTCTTTAATTCCATTTTCTATTGATATTTCTTTTCGATTTTCCATACAACGAGTATCTGAGAGTGTAAGACCGCTGGTTATCTTTTTTTTCTAGGCCTCTATTTCTATGTCTTTGTGTTTCTCTGTCTCTGTCTCTGTCTTTATCTGCCCGTCTGTCTCTCTGTCTCTGTCTCTCTCTGTCTCTCTCTCTCTCTGTCTCTCTCTCTCTCTCTCTCTCTCTGTCCCTTACTCCGCGTGCTTGTTTCTCTCAAACCCTTCTCTTTCCAGTATAATATATCTACCTCTTTTAGTCTTAACTAGTCTACCTACACGCGATTCTCTCAAAATATATGTCTAGTCTCTTCAATTATTCTTTTTAGCCCTTCAATCTCTTTTATATTTTGCCATGACATCCCTGCACTTATGTCTCTTGATTAGTTTTCTTGCTTGCATTTCCTTTCTTGATCGGTGTATAATAGTCCCTTTTCACTTCATATGTTTCCGTACTGGCTTTTGCTATGTCATGCTCTTCCCTATCATTTTATTTGAGCTCATTTAAATGTCCCCATTTCCCTGCCAATTTTATTCCAATAAGCCAAAATATCATCGAAATTCCTAAAAAAAATTCAGGGAAAAATCATTTGACCACACGTGTGAAAAAAGGAACATCGTAGATTTAAGTTCTGTACATTTTCCCTTTTTTTCAATGCTTCCGTAAATTGAGCTCTACAATATTATGCCTTTAAGTTCACAACCTCTACAAGGCATATCAAAAGGGCTACCAAAGTTCAATATTCCGAATTACATTATGCGTTGAGCACATGGCTGCACAAAAACGAAAATGTTTTTGCCTTTTGTTTTAATGACTTTTCTTTGATTCACTTTATTTTTAATTCAAAAAGACACTGTTGATTAAAAAAAATATATAAAACTATTAAGTAACCATAGCCACACAATTGAAAACTAAGTAATCAAAACGCTGAAAAACACATCTATGACGTTTTTTTTTTAACTTCAGAGTTACAGTACATAAAGAAAGCGTTATCACACATCAAATCATAAGAGCTACTCGCTTTTAGAACGTAAAAAACTTAATTAATCAATAAGGTGCAAAACATACTTTAAAAAGCATACTTTACTAATAGTATTTCCAATTTAGAAAAACCTTTAATTGCAGAAAACGACCGTTTAGAGCGCTACTTTCCGCAAAACGTGAACAGAAAGCAAAAAAAAAGCATAACACAAGATAAAGGAGTTTGCGCAGCATATAAAGCCGTGGGTCAAGTTACGAAGCGAAAAGAAAAGAGAAAAAAAAAAGAAATCTCTTCAAGACACGGCATCTCCAGTTAATAAAGTGTCTAAGAGATGTTCGTGCTACGCTGGTTTCTACGAGAGGCAGTACTTGCCCCCATTTGTCGCTACCAATAGAAAGCAGTTTTATGTTTAACCGCTTGGCAACTCTTGCATCTTAGCCATCGCTTTTTTTAAAGCTCTTTTTTCTGTCTAACTTTCTGTTTGCGTCTCTGCTTTCAGTTAAACAGTAAAAGAAAAAAAAAACAATAAAGAAAATGAGGGAAGGGACCTGTTTCAAAATAAAGAATTGTTATTATTATATATTAATATCAAGTTATAATATATACATATAGACTAAATGTAGAGGCTAGATCAGGTCTGGAAACAGACGAAAATGATTTAAATGGACTTAGCTACCTTAAGTTTGTTGTAAAAGGTTCTAGAAAGTGGTCAAGATGACAAGCACAGTATAAAAGGAGCTAAAAAAGAGCCACCCAAGCCAGCCCACACACAAATATTGAGCAACGCTGGAGAGTGTGCAATGACGAAAGGTAAAAGTCCAGAAATACATATCTCTATTTCTTCGTTTCGTCTGATCTCTTAAAGCTTGACTACCTTACACAATTTTTCAATTACTTGCTTATGATGCCATTCAGTGCACCTTTCTTCCACTTATTTCACCGTAAAGGTTATGACCTTTATTAACTACGTGGTCCTCACCGTTGGTGCCGAATTTTGTACCAAGAGTGCTGTAAAAGTGTTTTATTTTAAGCACGTAATCTTCTCTTTTGTTACTGTGCCACAGAAAAAGGCGTGAAATCTGCAAGACGGAAGGCGGATTAGATTGGTGTTTTCCCAAGACGTCACTTGACCCTACATAAAAAGATTTATGTCAGGACAATTAAAACAAAACTGAGCACGTCATCGGTTCGCGTAATAAAATGTTTCGCACAAAGTGGAGACTTTTGCCATAAATGCCGTCACTTAATAATCTTGTGCGTTTTCAAAATTGCCGTTTAATTTATCTTCTAGTATGCACCCGCTGAAGGCGTCTGATACAGTGTCGCTCAATATGTATTGATACGTCTTTTTGAAATTAGGCCTGCCTTGTAAATAAAAAAGCATTATCGCATAAAGAATAATAACTAAATTGTCATTATAATTTTGTTTAGGTTTCTAAAATGCTGCAACATCACTCTTAACTTCCGACTCAGAAATTTTGTTGGGTCTTGTTTGGCTTTTAGCATCTGATAATTTTAGTAAAAGATATTATTATTCGTAGATGTGTAAGTTCACTTACAGTGAGTATGGCAAATATGTTTTTTTTTATTTAGAGCACAGCTTATGTTAAATATTTGACATAAAGGCAAGTAGAGTTATTATTTATTTTTACTTTGAATGAGTTCACCCGAGTCTCCATCCAAGAGACCAACTCTCTACCACCGAAAGGAAACCATCACTTTTTGTGCACATAAGAAACGCCATCTCCTTTAAAACTTCTGCCGCACTTCCGATATAATGTCTACCGAGGAGTGGCAATAACCACGAAACACTGTGTATAGACTATATACAAAGGAAGGAAGATCTAGTACATTAAACACGCTCCATTAATGTTGAGCACTTTTTATAGTGCTTTTGCATAAATAATAATATAGATAGATAGATGGATAGATGGATAGAGAGACATAAGGATAAATTTAACAGATATATAGATAAGTAGACGGATATATTTAAAATTTACGCATTTAGCACAATAGTAAAATGCTTACATATATGGAGCGTATTGCATGAAATTACCTTCCAAAAATGTCCACTGAAGAGTGCAGCACATTGTATAAACAACAAGATACGAAAACAAGGTAATTCTATATGTAGATAGATAGATAGATAGATAAATTGATAGATTGATAGATAGATAGATGGATAGATGGATAGATAGATAAAATAGATCGATAGATGGATAGGTTAAACAGCGGTAGCGTAAGAGGGGTAAAAAAGACAGATGGGCAGTGTGAGAGAGATAGCAAACAAGAGAGTTAAACAGGAGCATTTTAACAAATAAATGATTAAACAATGAAGTGGTAAAAATAGAAAATAGACAAAAATGATACAAATATTTCAAAATAGATTGTAATAATTTTACTGAGACTACTGCAAATCCTAAACGAATGCAACATTATTTCAAGAACTTGATAAAGCACACACAATATGTAGGGTTTAACACGCACAGTGGGATCGATAGATTAAAAAATGATTGGTAATAGTACTGTTTGAAACCCTAAGCTGATTATAACGCATCTCTCTTCACTGAACTTGAAAGGTATCATTTAATGAGGAGGGGCTAATAGAAACGTAAACGCACGAAGCTAAACGGGGTAAAAACACGAGAGTTTGTATAGGAAAACAACATAGGTAAGTAAGGGGAAGACATGCATACAAGTGTCCTGGATGACTATCATTTAATTAAACGGAAATCGATCCGAGCTCTGTGAAGTCAAGATCTGCTCTCGGTTTCTCAAACGCCCACTAGCGTGAAATTAACATCTTATCCCATTGGTTTCAGTCCAGGGGCATCCCAGCCTGTTTGTTTTCAGTTTTAGAGCGCCATGCCGATATCACGAGCCATCAATCTCAATTAGAGTTATCTATGCTTGAACCTGTAATATATCGAGTAGCTTACTCCTTGTATTTACTTTCTTCAATGTCATGCCTCAATTTTTGTGTGAATATTTTCAATTGCATAGTTTAACATTTCTTATTAACTAATGTTTTAAAATGCAGGCTTATGTCTTTACTCTTTTAGGTATACCTTCAACTTTTTCGTTTATATAGCTTTCTTGAAAAAAGCTTTTGTATTATTTTTGGGTCTTGAAGTTAGCAAAGAAACTCATAACCTGACCGAAGTAGTAAACAAAAGATTCAGTATTCATCACAAATTGGAGAAAGTTAATAATACTTTTCTGTTTACCGCATGAACTTAGTCTGTGAAGAAACAAACATAATTATTATCTTTATGGTTCAAAAGATGATGTCTATGAGACTCTAGTGAAGCTTGATTTCTAATAAAAAAAAACACAGATCAATAATGATAATTGGCATAGCCCTCTATACCCGGTACTATCGATATTATGGCGTAATAGTCATTGTTTGTGGCACGTATAAATAAGGGTTCCCTTCATCTTAAATAGCACAAAGTCTACTTTACGTACGGTTACAGTACATCCCAATTTTTGTAATGAGATAAATTTAACAAACATATATTTTTCTCTGACCTGCAGAGGCGTTTTTTCATTTTAACTTGAGAATTTGTTTAAAAAATTAAAGAAATAAGGACATGATCACTGGCT
This sequence comes from Elysia marginata, assembly GCA_019649035.1. Classification (NCBI taxonomy): domain Eukaryota; kingdom Metazoa; phylum Mollusca; class Gastropoda; family Plakobranchidae; genus Elysia; species Elysia marginata. The sequence continues at coordinate 28,841 of BMAT01013679.1, read as the reverse complement.
TGCAAAAACAAGAACTACAGAATAGGCCTACGGCAGGCGACGAAAAGAGAAACAAAAAGCAAATACGAAAAAAAGGCATTTCTTATAATTGGAAAAAGAGGAATGACCTTATAAGATGGTCAGAAAATGGGCAAAAAAAAGTTTGTAAGACAGCCACTTCGTCACAAAACCTTTACAAAATCATTGTAGCGATACAATTAACTTTTCTCATCCAAATGATGACGAGCATAAAAAATCGAACAAGAAAACAAGGACCAATTATCTATTTTTAAAAAAAACAAGACTCATGAGCGAAGTAAAATTTGCTGGGTTTCCGGCATCTCATGGCATCTCATGGAAATACAGCTGCTTTATAAGGCAATTTTTCTAAAACAATGATAGTAAGGGCGGTTTTAGGTGTTCGAATAAAGTTGTTTTGGAGTAGCTCGAAATGTGGCGGAGTACTTCTGATTCCGTCATTTCCTTTTGTGTGCTTTAAACTCTCTAATTGATCTCTGGAACTTAAGCGTCGATATTGGGAACGTTGCATAGTTGTTTTATAAGAGTTTCAGAATAATTGAGTCAGTCAATATTATTCTGGCCCCTTTTCCTTAAGCACGGTTATTTTTTTTTTAATTAGGGTTAAAAATCAAGCTTGTTATTGAAAATATTAAGAATCATCGCATTAAAATGTTTGGATATGAAATGAAAATTAGTATTATAAAAATATTATGAACAAATATCTTTTTTAAATTTAGCTTTTCTTATAAAATCGTTTTTAAAACTTTATTAGATTTTTATTGACAGATGCATTAATAGTAGGTAATTTTATGTTTTCTTTCTTAAACTACTTGTTTTCGAAAACTAGATATTTAGGTTTGGGTGTAAATAAAAAGACACCATTTTTTCCACATATTGGATAAAAACTTTGTTTTTAAAATTAATGTGTTTTACCAGTAGCAGGTTGAAATATCGAGTCTTCAAAACTTTCCTGCAATAAACATTGGTGTCCAAAGTATCCAGAAAAAAATTTTTAAAAATTAGTTGATTTAAAGCTACTTAAAAAAAATAACCATATGGTTCCAAAAATATAAGTTGTACTTACGATGTACATTTTTGGAGGCAAAACACAACAAACTCAAACCTAAGTATTAAAATAATTGTCAGAGATAAAGGAATTATGAAAGTAAGAGGAGAAAACCTAAAACAGTGGATGTGAAACAATGGAAGAATACTGATTTGGGCATGTAGTTTGAAAACCAATTCAAATAAAAAGTAAAACATTTTTTGTAATTTCTGGAAAATAAAATGTTAACATGTCCATAATATATTCAATTTTCTTTCGAAAAAATTGGAACGGATCATGTCCTTTATGCATACATTCTGGAGGCACGATAGCGTGCGTACATTATCACTATAGAAATCTGTAGACGGTTTTTATAACATGAGCAGCTCATCCTTCCTCGATAATCATAGATGTTAGACGATCAGGCTCCAAAATCTGTCCTTAGAACTTTGAAAACCATCATTTCAGGGAATGATGTGACTGAACGAAAAATATTTCATTCGTGCAATTTTTCCCCTTAATCGAATTCCCCAAGCGTTTCTACATTGCTGAAAAGGTGTTATCTGATCGGTTATATTATAAAATCAAGTAAGTTAAAAATTAACAAGAAAAAGCAACATAAAAAAGCATGATTTAGCAGAGACAGTAGGCATAAAAATAATTAAGAACAAAACGCATTCAACAGATGGCAGTTCAAAGCTTGATGCCAGGGTTAGAGATTCGAGTTCGTTTTGAAAATAATTCCAATATTAAACTTGTTCCCGGTAGCCACTGACGAAGTAAATACTACATGAAGTCCATTCGAAAGAAATACAAATCTATCAGTAAAGGAACCGAAATGCACTCAACAGTGACCAGGAAAAATCCACTCCACAACTTCAGGCCAAAGCAAAAGAAAGAAACGGATTGAAAGAACGGTTTTCCCTTCACAGAATAGTAGATATCCGTGGTTGAAAAACGATACAACGGAAGAAGACGCATAAACCAAAAAACATGGAAAGGATAAAACTGAAAAAAAAAAAACTTTTCATGAGCCGCCTTGGAGCTTTTTGATACCAGAGTTATA
>BMAT01013676.1:15349-38516 GCA_019649035.1 Elysia marginata | reverse complement strand
GTAGAATCGCATGTTTTCCTCAGTGAACTCCATCTTGATTGCTGCAGAACTATTCACGCATATTTTCATGACGCCATAAAGTGGATCGTGACTAAATGAATATTTTCATTTGATTTGATAGTACACAAGCTGATGATCATTTTCATATATGACATGACTATCAAAGGAAACAGGAAGGTCACTCTCATTACTTAATGATCCACCCTCGTATTGTATGGTAACAATAAGAAAGAAAGCTTCATAAGAAATCAAAATAATGATTCTGATTCAAATCTTAGAGGAATTCTGTAAAACAATTATTGCATAAGTGTGTTAAAATTTGTCACTCCATATTTCAAAAAATACACGTAATGATTAAGTAGATCTCTTTTATAAATCCATTTCCGTATACATGTATATATTAGTGAGAAAAACCTCTATCTTTAAATGAGACAGATCTACAACAGTTAATAACTCTTTGTTTGGTAATTTTATGTATGTAGGTTTTGATAGACAAAGCTTTATTTTTAATTAATTTTGATTCAGAAGACATGTTATTAGTAGTTTCTTGTAATTTAACCGATTTCTCATATGGAAAGTCAATAGCAGGCACCAAAAAATTTGTTAACTTATTGTAGGTCAAACGCATTTTAGACTGAATAAACAGTTTAATCAATTATACTTTATTTACTTTCTTATAAGTCACCATAAATTAGTTCTGTCGTAAGGAAGAAATGTAATAATTACTTCTCTTTTTTTACAATGGATAAGACGTTGTACAACCAGTTTATTTTGGAACCCTTCGTGACAAAAACATGTTTAAACCTCAAATTGATAACGTTAGTTTATGAATGTGGTGTAAGTCAGGCATTAATTTCATTATTTTTCTTTGTATGAATCGACCCTGCTCCTTAAAACTGGTTGTATCTCTAAACATTTTTTGTCATTTGATGTACATTTGGATATGTATGTTTTGTTCAATAACGTTTCGAAATTGCAATAATATATTAAAATTAAATGTCTATAGCAAAATGGAAGCTTTTATTGACAAAATAACTTATGAAACATTAGCCATTGAGTTATGTATTGATTCTAAATGTGTCAATTTGAAAAAGAAACACTATGAGAAATTTATTCTTTTGTATGCGTGTGGGTGCCGCTTGTGTAAATTTTGACAATTATTTACATTTGCTTCTTTTTTCCGGTCAAAAATTCAGTGTTCATTCTTTGTTATATGGACCGATGGCCTCAAAAACTGAATAAAATTGAGTTTTTAAAAAGCAGCTTTTATATTTGCCATCTCTCCCTCTCCCATCTGTCTATCTGTCTGGCCGTCTGTTTGCCTGTCTTTGATTTCTTGATTTTCCTCTCTTTTTCCCACTCTCTCTGTCTATCTGTAAATCGCCACTTGGCTGCCTCTGTTACCCACTGATGTTTTTCCTTACTATTCATATAGCAGAATATATAAAATACTGGACGTTCTTATTGTCTGAGTCATTTGCTTCTCCTTTCTTGCGAGTTTCATACGTCCACGTTCCAAAGAAGTCAAACGTAAAAAGAGTAGATACAATGTAAGTCACAAATCTTCAAAATAAAGAAGGGATTGTTACATTCCTTTGTACAAATATGTGACTGAGTGGTCCTCACCTTTTTTGATGCGATAAGGATTGTTTGGGTCGAGTGGTTATTCCTCTTTGTGGGTGAGGACGGTGGTGTGGGTCAGGAGGTTGGGTGGCTGTGTCTCTGAACATTCGAGTTTTTGTTGTGTTTAACGAGGGGGGGGGGCATTCTTTGGTTTTTCTATGACGTTGGTGCATAGAGGCCTAGGTCAACGCAATACAGGCCCGTCACACCATTGTGAGAAGACGTCACAAATATCTATAATTGTCCCTCCATAAAAGGGCCGGCCCGCTCAAATTAACATGAACTCAATTTTGATTTTAATGAAAACTCAAATAAGATAGGTCAGTTGAACCTTGGTGCTGAAATTTGGTTACTTCTTACTGCTGGGCTCGGTCACCTCGAGGGCTTAGGCCGCAAACTTACTGCGCACGGTCCGTAACCAGCCTAGCAACGAAAAAGAATAGAGCAACTGTAATAAGCCGGAAAAACCACAGTTTAATCATACTAGCAGTTATGATCAGTCAGTGGTTTTCCCACTTTATCACAGTTGCTCTATTTGTTTCGTTGCTAGGCTGGTTACGGACCATGCGCAGAAAGCTCGTGGCCTCATATACAAGCCCTTTGCCTTTCACCATGTTGGGGTGTTAAGCTTGATGCAACTATTATTTCCGTATTCACTTTCCACAACGACCTTTTAAAGATTGCTTCCCTTAACTCTGCCCAGGTTTCGACACTCACACCATCAGGAATTTTAAATAAAAACTAAAGGACTTATCCTGAATACTTTTCGAACATAAACAGACTAATCACGTTCATTAATGAAAAATAAGAACTCTGTATGTTTTAAAACACTATCTCCCATTTATTTTTCATTATCTTTTATAATACATTGATGACATTTCATTGTCGTATTTGTCTTTTCATTAAGCATCATAAGATGAAACCGGGCATAGGTTGATGCCAAGCAGCTCAGGTAGCCAAGACACAAGTCTGAATTTAGAGAATTACATTTTTTATACTTTCTTTAAATGTTATGTTTGTCCTTTGTAACTTTATCTTTTCTACCCTTCAAGATATTTCGTTTCATGGCAAGTAAAAAGGAGGCATGTAATAAAAACTCACCTTTGTTTTAAAAAATCTCTAATTCAAAACTAGTTACAAGCGACATTTGTGTGTAGTTATCTTTCGACCGACTAACATTTTTAATAACTTGTACTTTTATCCTTGAATGGGGACAGAGACGCTGACCCCTCCAGACGTTCCGCCGGGACCGTGAGATACATGTCCCTTGATGGTTGTCCCCCCTGACGTCTTGTAGGACCCACTGACAGTTCCTGTGGTTCCCTTGGGCCCTGTCTCGACATCAGCGCTAACTTCGCCGTCCCCCCTGCAGCATTAACAGAAATCACAGTGAAACGAACATGCTGTCATGATTTGATTAAACCCGTCAGAAGTTTTAAGTCGTCAACTGATTCTTTTTTATGAAGAAGTTAGTTTACCCAAATATAAGGCCTTATATATTACAAAATGATTTTAGAAATAGTAATTTATGTAATAAAGTTCCAGTTTTTTATGTTTGTTTCACTGGCGCTCTAGATCTACCTTGCTTGTCTTTCTTTTCGTTTACAAATTGGTGTGATGGATCAAACAGAAGTTAAGGAAACGAGGAGTTTGCGCAGTCGCAGTAGACTACATTATGCTAACCACTGCTGACTTCTGGTGATTTTTTGCAAGATCACAAAAGAATGCTTTTCCTTCGAATGCGATCACCAATATTGGCCCTTCTAATTAGGATCTACAGTTCTATAATTCTAGAGTTACAAGACAGCAGAAAATACAGAGGACGTTGTTGTTTTTACGTTTTTGTCAAAACTATGTTACTGGGACTGTTACTATTAAATACAGAGAGTTGGCGTGTGTTTGAATGAGCTCAGTAGGACAAGATAAAAGTTCTTGGTATTTCAACCTCAGAATATGAGCCGGCCACGTTTTAGTTATTAGATAAAAACTGTACAGCATTACAAAAAACATTATTGTGTATGGCTACTTGGTACATGGTATCCTGAGCTTTCTCTCATTTTCTTGAAGCGGTGAGTGTAAAAGTTGATTTTACTTACAAGAATAAATTAGGCCAGATTTTGAAAAAAATGCCTTAAATTCTTCCGCTTTCTGGGTAATAAGGATAAAAAACCGTAAATTAACTTCTATCTGTCAATCCTATTCGTTTGTTACTTTCTCGCTCCTGAAAATCGAAAAAAAATGTTTTATTTTATCTATGGACAAATCAAGATGGAATCTTGCAATGGGTTGCATAGAAGTGCTTTACACAGCATTTACATATGAGAAATAAAATCTAGATAAGCAAAATATTCTCATGAGATGAAGGGCCTGGCGTTTTTATACAAGCAGGATCTGTTGCTTTCCGCGAGGCGGCTATGCATGTAGCAACAATCGGCTTTTTATATGAAAAAATTATTGCTTAGGCCTATCAAACGATCATGGTCTTTAGAAACTTAAAACTGATGATTACCCGTCTTGATTGACTGAGTAATACTTAAAAATTCTAGATATAGAATTTAGCAATAGTATAGACAAGATTTAGATCTATACTAGAACCGTGTGTTGGTTTTCGATTTTATAGCATCCACACATGCAAGCTGCGTTATATGTCACACTTACATAATCCCAACCAATCAAAAAAGCCGATTGCTGCTACAACTATCCCCAAAACGTATTTGATCTTTATGGAGATTGTGGTCGTATCAAAGCTTAAAACATTCATTCTGAAATTAAAAGGCTGGGCGCGAGAACTTCGGAAACTAAATTACATAAAAGAGTCAGTGTGTGTGTGGGGGGGAGGGATATGTTGATTGCCAGCAAGAGGGTTACGTAGTACCACAGATCTGTGTAAACAACTAGCAGCACTTTTAAACTCTCGCTGTCCGCATGTTCTGACTACTTACATAGACCTACAGGAAGTAGAATATATGTTTCGAAGGAGGTGGGATGTTGAAATGACACTTACCTTTTGCTCACTACACCTGGGCGAAAAATATAGGGCATTTCTGCCCTATATAGTGGTCTTGGTGCTCTTGGATCTAATGGATCTATGGGCCTAGGTGGTATTGGATCAATGGGTACAATGTGGCCGACAGAAAGGTCTGTTAGTGGTAATCGTGCTTGGTGGGTGAGTCCCTGTCAAAAATTAAGCATATTATGGTAAAACAATTACAAGGAGCCAGAGTTTTTCTTTCACACACTACCATAGCCCCGGAGGGCCCATAACGTTTTTCACATAGTCTTGAATCAGTAGGTACAAGAGGAGGTTCATAAATTTTTCAAATTTTAGTTGTAAATCATGATGTGTGAGTTTCTCAAGGAAATTTAGTACATGACTGAATGATTAAGAAGAGCAAGAATCTACGAAATATTTAAATATTAACTGATTGCAAAACTCATGACTAGTTCAAAATTCAGAAAAGTTTTTAAGAGCAGCTATATCAACATTTTAGATCTTGTTTTTATTATAGCGTTACAAAGTTCATAATTAAATCTAATTGGAGACATTTAGAGAAGAGTTGATATAAGATTGGGAGAATTATTGTTTCTCAACGCGCAGACCCTACTTTTCTTATGTTTAAAGTCTTCAAACTTAAGTTAATTTGTTTGCACCGTGGTGTTTTAATGAAGACAAACAAGGTTTTATGTATACCATATATATTTTCAAGCTGGAAGAAGTTGCTTAAAGGACAAAAACTTGTTTTTCCCATTGGATAGATAACGAATACCTGGCTCAAACTGACCTACACACATGTGCTCTAGGTGAACAAAGTAAACAAGAAAAGTATTTTTTTAATGTAATGCATTCTGTAAATTTTATATGAAAAGGGCATTTTTTGTATAGAGCCTTATCCACTAAAATGCTCTCAGTGCTTTAAATGGGTTCTCCGACAAGCCATTGCCAACCAACTTACCTTCTTAGGAGCAGCAACTAAAGCGCATCATCTCTCTAACACACTGACAAGATCTTAAACTGCCTATATTCAGGTACTCTTTTAACGCATGAGTGAAGAGAAGAAATGTGTGTAAATGGCCTTCCTCAAGGATTAAGCGTCGACCTGCCTAAACAGGGCTCGAACCACTGACCTCTAAACCCGGTCGTCTACCACTAGACCAAAAGGTCTTTATTAAACCTACATCTTATTACGATCCTACGAGGCTTTGTTCATCTACTGCAAGATGTAGCACTCCGCACTACCCTGCCATCGTTCTCGCTGCCTGGCATCTCGTCCCCATGTGATTCCTTTTCATTGTACGATATCACCTCGCCATCTTTGCATCTTCTTCCGCGTGATCTTTTCCCGTTTCGTGGTCGCCATTCTGTGACTCTTTGGGTCCAGCGGTTGTCTTGAAGTCTCGTACATGGCCAGCCCATTTCCATTTTTAATTTGCAACATATTTTATGATATCGACTACGTTGGTGCGCGCTCGAATTTCTCGGCATGGGACTCGATCTTTTGGGTTGATGCCTAACATTTTTCTCTCCATCGCTCGTTGTGCTGTTTTTAATTTTTGTAATGGCGCTTTGATGAGTGACCATGTTTGACATCCATATGACATTGTTAGGATCACACATTGATCGAAAACTTGTCTTTTCAGCGAGGGCGGCATTTTGCCTTCCATGAAAATTTCTCGGTTTTTCCCGAAACAGCTCCATCCTGCTCTGATTCGGCGGACAACTTCCTCTTTGCTGGTGTGCTTGGGGAAAGCTATTTTTCTTAGGAACTTGTAACTTTGTGCTTTTTCGGTTTTTTGGTTTTCCATTTGGACTATGTTTGTGGTCTCGAAGTTCGTCATGTTTTTGGTTTTTAGCCCGATTTCTTTGCTGATTGTGTTAAGCGTGTTCAGTTGTCCTTCCATCTGGGTGGTATCATCAGTCATAAGTGCAACGTCGTCTGCAAATCTTAAGTTGGTCAGAGTCTCGCCGTCAATTTTGATTCTGAACTAAAAATCAGAGCTACATAAATAGTGTATCTTTATCATAAACATGTCTTATCAAGCTTTGAAAGATTGTATTCAATAGACGAGTAGTCCTGCTTTGCTTTGATTAAGGTACTTTTTTAAATGAACGTTTATATTTGTCATAATCGTGAAAAGCATAGGTAACCTTAATAACGTTCCAACTATAAGTATCATAGCTCATATCAAACTCCAAATTGTTATAATCATCGTCGCCGTTCTTATATTTATTGTATTGATAATATCTTCCTAATCTCAGGTTGATTTTGCATTAATATGGTTTTAAAGTTATGACAAGCAATTACTAAACCGGCATGTTCTTTTAGACCTTTTTGGAACAGTTTTTCAACGAGAATAGAGGACGTTTTCTGGTGTCACATACATTGAGTTTTCATCATTCATGCTAGCACATGTCGATTTGCATGAGGACGTCTGTCTGTGAAGTAGGCCTACTTTAAAGACAACATCCTAATCAAAGCAAAGTGGGATTGCCCGTTATCTTTTCAATGGAATTCTTTTTAAACTTTACAAGACATAGTTATGCTGAAGATACACTTTTATTTAGCTTTTTTTAAAGTTTCAAATAAAACTATGAAACATATCTACAAAAGACACTTACATTTGGACTAGATAACAGCAAACGCTATGGTACTTAGATTATGTCTTCAAAAGAAGGGACGCTACTCTTCTTTAAACCTCCTATCTTATTTCCTATGTACATCAAATCAACTACTTACAACAACCAGTGTGCAGAGCACGACAGCCAGCAAAAGTTTCATGGTGCTTTGTGTGGAGATCTCTCGGCGATTTCTAGCAGGAATGAATGTTAAGTCTGGTCAACGACCAAAGCTAAGCTGTTTAAATAGATACACGAGGAATCTTGCTGTGTCATTTCTCAGGTCGTTCTCTGCGCAGGTAGCTCGTAATTTTTTTAAGAGGTTTTGTTTTGATTATCTCTGTAGAAATTCTTTCTTTTTTTTTTTTTGAAAAATCGTGATCTAAAATATTCTGAAAATGGGTCATTATTTGCAAGAATCAATGCCGGATCTTCATTTTTTTCTTCTTGTTGTTGCGCAGTAAGAATAACGTATACATTGTACTGGCTTTGTTTTGTAAAAATATTTCAACTAAAAAAGTGACATTTCTTGGTAACCACGGTTGTCAAGGTGACGTATGAGATATTTAAAGAAAAAAAATGCAAAGAGACCTTCTTAACTCAGACCGGTTTTTTCCTTTCTATCTTTGCCTTTGTCTATCTTACAATCATTCTTTGTTTTCTTTTCCTGCTTTGATAATGATGATGACGATGCTCATGATGATCATATATTGTAATATGTGAGTTCGACTGAAAAAACTGGGCTCTAGTCGGAATTTATTACACTTTGAACTACATAATACTAATTTTATATAGTGTATTTCATTCCTTTAAGAGGTTAAGAAAAAAACAGCTCCAGATTCTCTTCAGCATGAGATATTTCGCTTTAAAGCAACAAACAAGAGCAGGTCGTATTGCAAATGTTTTTTATTCAAAGGTTTCTGACTCAAAACTAGTCTGTGCGCCTTGGGACCGACTTTGACCTGTCCACCTCACATGTTTATTAAAGAAAATTCATTTTGGATTCGGACACCCGTACATCTGGCTCGTTCTTCTCAAACATTGTATAAGAATTAATCGTTTTTCTGCAGCATTTATCCATTGATATGCTCTTTACTATTAACACTGTACCCCATGACCAATACCAACCAATAAAAGCTATAAATTCACTGAGGTGTTATAGTGAAATCAGCGCTCCGCTCTAAGGTACTATCTAGGTCTTTCTCTGCCTATAGCCGTGTACTAATTTGATACCTTAGTGAGGCGTGGAATGCTTGTAAAGAGTATCTATCCAAGGACTAAATTGAAGTCTTTCTGGGCAAACTGTGACAACCCTTTTTTTCTTTAGTAAAATATTTATTTAAATAAATGTCTAAAGCGGTTGTTTTCCTATTGTGAAAGTTGTTGGCTCTAGGTTGTTCTGCGAAATCCTTACCTGTAAGAGGATAAAAGTTATAGAAAAAAACTGCTAATTTTTGGTAAATCTTGAAATATTTTTAGATCTCATTTTGTCCAGAAACCTTTAAGTCGATCTGCTCAAGCCCGAGCTCGAACCCTAGACCTCTTGGTCTGAAGCCAAAGGTCAAACATTAGCCGCACGGCTCCCTGTCTGTCGCAAGATTGAAATGAGTAACTTTAAATCTCGGCCTAATCAGTGTTCCTCTTTGGCCTGTTTTCCTCTGTGGGCAGCGGCTGTGAGGGGCACCATGGCACGTTTTGAAATGAATCGGTGTATAATTGGACTTGGTTAATTCTGTATGACGTATTTGCACATTATAATGTTTAACAATGGATCTGAATCACCTGTGTCGCATTTCACCAACAAGGCAAAGTCAATTTTAAGCATTCTCAAAATTTCTCGTGCAGATAAGTGTACCACAGGGATCGATGTGACAAACATCAGGCGACCATCATGATACAAGCACAAATCAAATTTTTTGACATGATAATGACTATTTCTCCATTAGAATTTTTTTTCATTTAAAAGTTTGAAAAATTTCTTCGACCCTCGTTTTCGTACGGCTTAGAGTATTTTCAGTATCTGAACATAATTGATTATTGTTTAGTTTGATAGCACAGCAAAAAAGGACATAAAAGACTAAACTCAACTGTTATAAACTAAAAAAAAAATTAATTGGTGTGAATCCGGTGCCTCTTGAAAGTTTTTATTAGCAAAGAATGTCAGCCAGAACAGAAAAGATCTTTTAAGATGACACCCACCCAGCAAGGAAAGATTTTGACTTTTTAACACCACGGGCGAAAACTAAAGGCGTTCAATGGAAATAAATGAATAGTCAATAACTTCTTTCCACAAGCTGTAAAACATTTTAATGGAACTAGCATTAAGAGAATATTCTAAATGACTCTTTTGATAAAATTAAAGGCACATAAGGATGGTGTGTTTCGTTGAGTGGGAAGGGTTAAGAGGAATGCGTGTATTTCTTGTTCGTTGGGACAGAACCGAGAACATGCTACACAGATAGAGAGACAGAGAGCAAGGAAGAGAGAGAGAGAGAGAGAGAGAGAGAAGAGAGAGAAAGTGGATTACATCTGTGGGTGTCTGCGAGAGAGATAAGATTTCTTTTCTTTAATAAATGCACTGATATTCTATAACAGTGTACTTTATACTCATGATGTTAGAATCTATCAGCCTGACTGAGCATTGCTTATTTTCAATACATGTACTTATGTATAACTTTTTATTGGCTGAATAAACTTGAGATTAAGAAGGGAGGTTAAAAGAATTGAGAAGGGCAGAGAATCGCTGTATTGACTTAAATACTTTTGCATGATGTTTTGGTACATATACATGTTCAACGTTTGGTTCGATAGACCTGAATTGCATTTCATCTAAAAAGTTAAAGGCAAGTTTAAGCCTTCCGTTTTCTCGTGCAGATAAGTGGACAGGGGACAACGTGACAATCCTCACCCGACCAGCGTCATTCAACTACAAATAAAAATTTTTATCTTTTAACGAATTAACATTTTTTAAAAAGGAGAGATAATAGGGGTTTAGAAAAATTGAGAAGGGTATCTGGGTTGTTACAATATTTTTCTTTATCTCTACTAATTTTTTAAGATAGCGCAGTAGCTTAATCTGTTCGTCAATTTTGAAATGACCCAGTCTTTTACTTTTTTTAAAATAATTATCTGCATGTCGCATGGAACAAATTTTTCAAAAGGACAGGTCAACAGAATTGGTGAAGTTCAACATAAAAATTTTTGAGTGGCGTCACGGAGTGGTGGTAATGTATTTTAATTCTAAATTTTAAAACTTTTCTTCGTAGTAATGTACAATGAGGGAGTGGGGGAGAGAGAGAAGGGTCCAGGCTGGAAAGATCAGGAGTGTTTTTTGTGTATTCAGGAAACATCGATTCTGCGTGGGAATGAAGCAGATTTCTAAGCAACCAGAATATCAGGCACAAGTGATCTTAAGATCTTAATGTCATACGGTGTGAATTTTCAGTGGGCGAACTGGATTTACTGACATCGATGAGTATAATTTTTTTGGTTCTTGGGAATTTCCCACTATTGAAAACGTTGAAAGACATTAATAGTTTAAGTTTTTAAACTCGCTCATCTGTTACGGAAAACAGAGAGGGAAAGGATATAAAGATGCGGGGAGCAACAAGGGAAAGTAGAAATAATCAAAGACAGAATGTCATATAGATTTAAAACCTACGTTATGTGGATTTTTTTTTTATTTTTCTCACCTAGTTGGGTGTAACCTAACAATAGTCTATGTTTACACAAATGCGAAGCGTGAAAACGATTTCTTTTATCGTAACTCCCCTACTTTAAAAAAAAAACAACAATAGAAGTACTACTGACAACGTTTTAAGTTGCGTAATATGGAATAGCCAGTAAAACCCAGCTGTAATCTTTTTAATTTATCTTTTTCAAAAGCAGAAACATTTGAAATTCAGTCTTTACTTCTTGTAGGTTCTGACTCATTTATTTTTTAAGGTCACGTTTTCATTTCCCTTAACAAAAATCGTCAAAAAAATTAATGAAAATAAATTTATTTCGCAAATCTGCCCTCAATCTGAACTCAGACAAAAACATATAGTCACGAAGAGATAAGGAATCTTTCAAGTTTAAACTTTATAGAATGGCTGTTTACGGAACTAAAGTTAGACCGGTGACACCCAGCGATTAGGAAATGTAGACATAAAGTAAGGAAAATGATGGTACTAATACCTGCAAAAAGTTTGTTCCGGAAGACTCAAGATGCGTGCGACGTGGAAACGGATTTTTACCCTGGCTGCTTATTGGTTGTTTAGTTCGGAAAATCCATGTTCGCTTAGGACATTTAAGTCACGCAGATCAAAATTTTTCACTGAACCCTGTAGATAAGTAGTTTTTGATGTCCCCACTAGAATTATAGACAAGGTTTTTTTTATTCTCCTAGACTAGTTCTAAGAGATATTGTTCACAAGAAAGTTTACGCTGCTGATCTAGTGCAGCTAACTGGATCTACATGGGAACTCATATCGTAAAATGTATTAATTGAGATGTTCTTTTTGGCTTCATTTCAAACGAAAACTTCAAAATCTCGTCAAAGAAAAGAGTTGTTATTTTTTTTTTTACTTTGAACGAGTTTTAAATTTATCAAATGTTGTCGACTTGAAGCTGCGCTGCTCTCGCTACGTCAAAGTTTGGTTCTCATTGCACATTTTGACTAACACGATTTTTATTAAGTTAAAAAAGAAAACCTTCAGCTGATGATAATTCTTTAATGGCATGTGGACTTGATCATTTCTGTAGAACTTCATTCCCTTTTTTCAATGTTTAAGTTGAATTTTCGTCTTCATGGCGGGTTTAATACTGTTGATACCGGTATCTAGTTTTCTAACCTTCCGCTCCAATGAGTCGCAAGATGGCTCTCTACACATATTTTCTGGTCTATCAAGGACCGACCTTCGCCACCAAGCCGAATGGGTGTACAAAGTCTTAAACAGTTGTGACATTTTGTGAGTAACAATACCTTTTCCGATGCTAGCGGTAAGAAAGAAGCAGTGAAGTTTCAGGAATGGAAAAAAAATAAAATGGAAGTAGAATTTGGTGAGGTATGGGGTATTTGGATTGAGGGAGGATAACCTGAGCAGGTTTTTTTAGAAAATGGCGTGTGAAGGTCTACTTTTTTCTTCTTTTTCTCTACATTTTAAATGAAAGAAAACTTCCACATAGTGTTGATAAGTCTATAAAACTTTTGGATTTTTTAAGCATAAAAAACGCCTCGTTCAGTGGCCTCAATGCCTTTAAATGTGAACATTGCGACACGCGAATTATTAATCCTGGACGCGAGGCAATCTGATTTGACGATGAAATTCAAGATGGCGGCTGTCACCATAGCAAACATAATAAATATATGTTTTAATCTTACGTTTTCCTCCAATTTTACCATGTTGAGTCATTGCTAACCATTATTGTAAACCTAGAAATGAAAACGTACCCGAGTACCCGCCCCCCTTCTCCCAGTTAAGAACGCCATAATACGCAAGCCTATGAAGAGTGTCGGGACGCTAATCTAGAATTCTATGTCCAGCTAACTCTCGAAAATCTAGTTCTATGTCTCATTCCCGCTGAAAGGTGCATATTTTACTTTACGCGCTAACCTAGGAGACAAATTAAGGCTAAGCCCCGCGAAATACGCGCGTAAGCCCTGCCTTGTTTTATTTCTTTCTCTATTGAGTGAGTCGCTGCGTTTGCGTGCCATGTTTTAGTTTGTGATGGCAACGCAATAATGCGCTTTGAAACATAGTTATATAAATTTGGCCCTAAATATGGACTTTTTACAATTTCTTGATACACACTTGAAATCATTCTTTGTTTAAATACTACCCAAAATTAGTGGAGAGCTTAAAGGGAAAGTACTCTCCTTAACAAGCATAACAAAAGGAGTATGAGTATTCAAAGGGGGATAACAAAGGAAATAACTACTAAGGTTAGATTTATAAGATCATTAGACACAACACCCCCGCTTGATCGCAATAATTCTAACATGAAGATTTTAATAAATGAACAATACACATTCAAAATTTTGATGACCAAAATAAAAGAGGATTAATCATTTTTCCAATAAATCGTAGTTTTACAGTATTACACTTCAAGCTTTAAAGTTGAATAGGTAAACATTAGAACGACTAATGTATGAAATTTAAGCAGTGATTTTAAATACTGGGCTGTTTATAAACATGTAGTCCTATCCATTTCATTTCATGCCACACTAGAAGAAATGTTGGTTTAGTTATCTAAGTTAATAGTTCTACTGACCTTGGATTTCATTAATTCATAAGAAAAACATTTCTTTAATTTTTCACTTTGAATACTTCACTTTCATTTAATTTCCAGTGAATTGGTAAGTGGAGATGATAGGTTCAATGAATGAACTTAATTTATTAGAGTAAATAACAACTCTTGAACTAGAAGAACAATCAATGATACAGAAAATATCTGAAAATGTAAACAAAACAGAATGTGCATAAAAGAACTGTATTAAGATTGATAAACAATCAAAAATCTGAAATCAATCTTTATCATCAGTTGTCTAGCCAAAAATCAAAGTTTTGAATTTTTGTAACTGAAATCTCGTACAAGGTTTAGTTATGATATTAGCAAGCATTTCTGAACTAGGGCAGTATTGTTAAGTTATCTGTCCATTTTCAACACAGAGCGGATGAAATGATATCTTATATTAATATGTTTGCTTCTTTGTCTATTTACGGGGTTGCTAGCAAAGGCGATAGCACCTTGGTTATCTTCATAGATCAAAGTAGGCCCTGGCTGAAAGTTATTGTCAATCTTACTCAACATTTGTTTGAGGTAAATGCTTTCCTGTACTGAAGAGGCTAAAACAGCAATATACTCGGCCTCATAAGCAATACTTTGCTGTTTCTTAGATCTCCATGATATCATTGGCCCATGTTTAGTTGAGCCAAAACAGTAACCTGAGATACTGTTTCTGTCTTCAGGGTTCGAAGCCCAATCAGCATCGCTGTAACCAATTAGAGAAAGTCCATCTGGGCTCTTGGTGTGAATAATTTCATTTTCAATGGTACCTTTCAGGTATCTTAATACATGCTTTGCTGCCACCCAGTGGTTTAATAGAGGCCTAGAAAGATATTGAGACAACTTAGTAACAATCCAGCAAATGTCTGGTCTTGTAAATATCATTAGGTAGATCAAGCTTCGTACAGCTTCCCTATACTTTCTTTTGTCAAACAAATCACTACCAGTAGAAAAGTCAAATTTGTTCTCTGATGGGGTAATTCTAGGTTTACAATTTGTCATTTTTAATATGTCAAGAAGTTTTTGGATATATCTTCTCTGGTTCATCTAAACACTTTGTTCAAATTGGATACCCAGGAAATAACACAATTTCCCAATTATCCTTCATCTTAAATCTATCAGTTAAGATTTTCTTTGTTTTGTTCATGGTGTCCTCATTGTTGGCAGCAATGATAACATCGTCTACCCACACATCAATAATCACGGTTTCAGCATCATTAGATCTTCTGTAGACACAATGATCAGATTCATTTTGCACAAAATCATTTTTAACCAAATATTCATGTAACAAATTGTTCCAATTGCGACCTGATTGCTTGAGACCATGCAGAGATATGTTTAGCTTATGCACCAGCGTTTTACCATCTTTGCCTTTAAGTTCGAATCCTTCAGGCTGATCTAAATAGATCTCAGTCAATTTAGGTAGGCTGCTTTTACATCCATCTGATTTAAAAATAGGTTGTTTTGAGCTGCAAGCTGCATAAGTACCCTTATGTATGTCAAGTTAGGAGTTGGTGAGAATGTGTCATTGTAATATTCACCTTTAACCTGACTATAGCCTTTGGCTACATATCTTGCATTGAAAATATTCGTTTCATATTTATCAGTTTTAATGGTATAGACCCATTTACCACCGATTGTTTTCCTATTTTCAGGTAGGGTTACTAATTCAATGGTTTCATTTAGCTCAAGCGCTTTTATTTCATCTTTCATAGCATTCTGCCACATTTGGGCTTCTGTGCTTGACATAGCCTCAGAATATGTAGATGGCACTGTGGATGGAGAAGCACTGTAAGTGTAACTATAATGGATAATATTGTGCATTGCGTAACATTCATTTTCATCAGAATCACTACCAGTGACATAATCATCTAGATATTTAGGTTTTGTTTTCTCTCTAGTGCTTCTCGCATTCGGATTTGGCAATGTTTTCATCTTCTGTAGTAGTTGTTTCATTATTATCAGTATAGGGCTCACTTTGATTTCGACCAGCATTTTGTCTACATCTGGGGTAGAGAAAATCTTGTTCCTCAACAGTTTTCATCATCATTGATTTTGTTACCATTCTCAACCTCAGTTTGAACATTAATGAATTTAACATTTCTTACCCTTTTTACATTTCCATTTTCAGGAAATTATACTAAATATGCAGAGCTATATTTATCATAACCAACGTATATTCCTCTTTGAGCCCTCTCTGACAGTTCCTGAGGGTTTTGAATGATTGCATGACAGACTTTGTCAAAAGTATGCATTTTCATAAGATTTGGTTTCTTGTCAGTCATGGCTTAAAGACGAGTCATCGATAATCTAGGATTAAAGCACCTATTTCTTATGCATGAAGAGCGTATCAAGGCATATGGCCAAAGAGTTTTATCTAACTTTGAACCAATCAATAAACATCGACTTTTTTCAAATAGTGTCCTCCAACTGCGTTCTGCAGTGCCGTTCTGGTGCGGACTATGGAGGGCACTTCTTCCATGGGCTATCTTGTTTTGTAAACACGTTTTATTGAATTCCTTGGATTCAAACTCTCCTCCAAAATCAGATCTTATAGCTTTTACCTGCCCACAAGGCGCCATATCACTCAAGTAAGCTCTAAAACCAGTAATGCCATCAGACTTATTCTTTAGTAAGTAAACACAAGCTAGGCCAGTAAAGTCGTCTACAAAGGTAAGTGCATATCTAAAGCCATCATATCCTACTGGGTCTACAGAGCCTCAGTTGCTTTCTGCCTAGGTGTCTTGTTTACACAATTTGTCATTTTTCCTAAAACACAAATTTCACAGTCAAAGACTTTCTTAGACTCTATGTCAGAAATGTTCATTCCGTTGGTGACGCCCTGTAGTGACAGTCAATCTTTAATGTTACAAGGTAGAGGATATTTGTGTACCTGTAAAAATAAAAAAGTTAAGAAGGAAAGTGCATTAATTATCAGCCCACCCTCGTACTTATCCAGTCAAGAACTTCATGGTCCAAAGTCCAGATTTGACAAAACCTTAAGGATTTCGCCAGCTCTCCAAGACGTGGTGTTGTGGGTTAAAAATATCAAAAATCAAAATGTTTTATATTTTTAAAAAATTGAATTTCAATTAAAAAACTGAAGGGAAGAGGGTAAAATGGTGAAAGTAATTATTAATTCTGTAAAGTACAACCGGATCTGACGAGACGTGTTTCATTTTATAGTATGTCAAGATAACACTAGATATCACGGCTTTATGATTATATCAGTGGCATCTAGAAGTAAGTAGATCAGTCATGGTAGGGGGAACAGGAACAGAATGCTCACCCTAACTAGTATAGGAATTTTTTTCATTTAGGTTAAAATTATAATGGAAATGATTCTTTTCATCTAATAAAAAAGTATTTAAAAAAAAACAAGTAAAAAATGTAAATGCATTTAATGTGTAATTTTATATGCAATTTTTATAGTCATGTATTTGATTTAAATAATCTTAAAAATGTAATTTCTAGGCCAGCAATGCAGGATGACACTGATGTATATAAATAAAACTAAAACTAATTTCTATAGAGTTTAAGTAGTAAACGTACCCCCCTCTCCCGAAAAAAGTTAGCATTAACCATTCAATTCTCGTTCAAAGCCAGATGTATCGGAGTCCTCAAAACTAATTCAGCTAAAGAGATCCAGCGTCAGAAGAACTGGTCTTATTGAAACAGACAACACCTGGTGAATAGAAAAAAACAACAAAAACCCTATTGAGGTTGACATAGTATGAAGTGATGCTGTTCTTTCTGCAAAAGAGTATACTTTTATATCATGAGTTTACTTAGCTATTTTAAGAAAGATCATACTTTTATACTATGACTTTATTTACATATTCTAATATAGATCATACTTTTATATCATGACTTTACTTACCGATTCTAAGATTGATCATACTTTTATATTATGACATTTTTATCTATTCTAAGAAATTTACTTGAATATTAGGACTTTACTGACCTATCTAAAATATCGCATGTCGAAGAATTAAAAGAAAACCGTAGCTGTTGCTGGTTTAATGAAGATGTTATCCTTCTTTGTTACGATGGTTCCATGAAATTATGACACCACTTAGGCATATCATGAGGCTTCGATAAACCGTTTGTTCATGACTTGTCTGCTGCCAGTTGTCGATTTTATTTTTCTCTGCAAGTTTGCAGTGTAGTGTTTGCCTGCATAGTGATACCTCACTTGTAAATACTTCTCAGCAACCGCTTTGATAAGCAAGACGAGATGGTTATTTACAGTTGCATGGTCGGCCATGTGTTCTTTGATAGAATCAAAAACTGGTTTGTTCAAGAATGACTTGAGAACTGAGATTACGATTTTATGACATTTCACGTTTGATAGTGTCTCTGAAGTTTCGGTATTAGATAAAACATTGCGTCGGAAATATTTTTCACCAACCAAACAAATGTCAATTACACCTTTCGAAGGCACAGTCAGTCCTCCCCGACTGTATAGGATAATTAGCAGGTGCGCCTTGGAAATAACGTCAGCAAATAATGCACAGATGCAGATTTCGCACTTCAGAGTTTTCTTCAGTCGAAAAGCCACAAAACCTGCAATATACACCACAATCTTCTCCGAGCACATTGACAAATGTGTGTGACAGGGAGTGTAGAGGAATTCTTCATCCTCAAATTGGGAGTCATCGACATCCCTCAACCTGCTCCTGTCATCAGATGCATTAATCACTTGAACGGAAGGCACCTCATCATGTAGCTTTGTTCCAGAGCTAGACACTGTCAATACTCGGACGGATTCCAGGGGCAAACAATTACCTTCTTCAACATGTTGTATGTCATTGTGCACAAGTAATCTTTTGAAAGCACTTTTAAACTGCTTAACTGTGGGGTTGTTGTTGCATCCTCCCATGCTCCGAACCCGACCAAAAAAAAGCTCTATGTGGTCTTGAATCATTTTGTACATGCACAGGAAACTCAAAATATTCTTTGAAACAAGTGAGTTGTACAAAGATAAAACGCTCTCTATACAAAGTAAAAATCCAATGAATCCAGTCTTCCTGTCTTATCGCCATTTCATCCATGATCAACGCACATGAGGCAACTTTTCCTTTTCTCTGTAGAGCTTCAACTCTCGATTGAAGAAGTTGAAAAGACGCTGCATTGAAGGCAGGACCATTTTCCACTGTCTCATACAATTTTTTAGGGTCCGAGGATGAGGAAGACATGTGTCAAACGCTTTGCGGACATATGCATATGCCTTTGGTGAATAGAAGTGAAGAGTCAAAGCAAAGCTTCTTAGCTCGGGAGAATACTTTGCAGGCTGTCCCTTTCTTTTTGATTTGGCTTCACAGCGTTTTAACAGGTCGCCGATTCCACTGCCACATGTTTCTAGAACGCTTAGACTATTAGTGCTAAGTACGTTCTTACTTCTTAGATTGGCGATGATGGATGTCAACTTTTCCTCTCTTTTAAGTAGACGTCTCTTAGTTTGCTGAAGAGTTTTAATTTTCTTCTTTGACTGGCTTAACTTGGAATTAGTTTCTTCCAGTTTTCGTTTCAAGCTAGCCTTTTCTGGTGAGTCCAGTTGAGATGGGTTTGAGTTTGACTGAGGGACAGGTTGAGCTTCAGGTGATGGGAGTTGAGGAGGTGGAGATAAATGCCCTGAAGGTAATGTGTAAGAATGATCTACGGGGATTACTTTGGCTACTTGGACGGTGTTCTGTTGTTCTTGTTGTGCTGATGTGGAAGCTCTGTTTTGGGAGCTTTTTGGTTAGCCTTTACAGTCTTCAAATATGAGGGGAAAGCATCAAACACGCTTGGTACAGCATCTTCTTTAAGACGAACACAGCATTGAGAGGTCCTGTCCATATCTTCTTCTCTGAAGTGTTTTGAACACAATGTGGCGTATTTTGAGGGTGTAAAGTTTGCACGCCTTGTGGCTTGAATCCATAGTTGACGGCGCGTTTCTTCTTTTGGAAAGCTTAGAAACATACAATGGTATTGAGTTACAAGCACTCTCTCTCTCTCTCTCTCAATCTCTTCCTCTCTCTCTATCTTTTTTCTCTCTCACCCTTTCTCTCTCTTCTCCTCTCTCGCCCTCTTCCTTTCTCTCTCTCTTTTCTTCTCTCTCGCTCTCTATCTCTCTCTCTACCTATCTCTCTATCTATCTATCTATCTATCTATCTATCTCTCTCTCTACATGACACGCACAGCCTAAACAGTTGAACTGGTCTTAAAATGTTGAGATTAGATTTAATCATGTTAAAATTATTACAACTGTATATTTATGTATTGCCTTGTTTCATAATAAAACTTAAAAATCATAACTCGCTTTTTCGTGTTGTCCTTGTAACCTTTTTTCAATGCGCACCAAAATCTGCAAATAGTAGTGCCAAGGCATTGATGCATCCTAAGCTTTAACAAGGTGGTGACCACTTCAAAACAAGTGCGCGTTACTAAAATAGCTTTGTGAAACTAGGCAATTTATAATTATATCCAAAATACTAAAAGCATATTTACTTACACGTGAAAGGTGATTCCCTTTGCTCGGTCACGCTCTGTTCGATTTGTACAACCAAAAGCTGAACAACTAGGTATTTTTACTATTATTTTTAATTGGGAATGAGAATAGAGCGCAAATTATCGTTCTTGTTGGCAAGCTCCCTCTTTGAAGTCAATTGCTTGCGGGCAAGAACGATAAGTTGGTGCTCTATTCTCATTCCCAATTAAAAATAATAGTGATCTAGGTCTAGAAACTACTCAAGTCCAATGCTTAGGATGGGTTCTCTTCCGCGATTAGGCCTAGTTCTTGGGCTGATCATAATGGCGGCAGGAGGCTGGCTTCAGTCACGTGACCTTACATCGCCTCCTCGTATCTTTCCTCCAAGGTGTCAACACTTCAAATCGATTTTAATTACATGTATTACCTTTTGTCTGTCTCTCTTTCATTCTCTCTCTCTTTCTCTCTCTCTTTCTCTCTCTCTTTCTCCCTCTCTCTTTCTCTCTCTCTTTCTCTCTCTGTCTTTTCTCTATCTCCCTTTCTCTCACTGACGGAAATATAACAGTTAAAAAAAGCTACAAGCACTATCATTTTTATAAAGAACAAGCCTGCATCCCGCACACTCGGACGCGTTAATAATGTTCGGCGTAAGATGTATTCAGAGAGAAAAACTAAAGAAAAAAATTGTGTTGGGCGTTCCATGAACTATTAAATAGATGAACATTTGTAATCTGTATCTCAGAGTTTTGACTACACATTCGATCAAAACTGTACCTTTAAATAGGTTTTTTAACCACTGTGCTATATCTGGAATTTTCGAGATATGGTTTGGTTTCTTATCACAGAAAACGCTCTTAGTGCTCTTTTTTCCTTCATTTTTTTGTCATCACAAAATGTTTTATTGTTTTAAACTGAATTCCTCAAGGCTCTATATAGAAACAATTTCGGATTACTTTCAAAGCTCCTTAGTTCAGCCATAGTCAGTTATAAATTAAACTATTGCGGGTATGCTGATGGTACACAGATTTAAAAATCAGTTTTTCAGCTTTAGGGCTGTCTAAACTATTGGAGACATGGAGTCATAATGTAAAAAATGAGTGGCTGTAAAACAGCGCCAGCTTAGTACAGGTGAGTTGGCGTAAAACCTTTAACTGAAAGACAAAGTTTTAGAACTCATGTTGAACATGATTCTGTGCCTTTTAAATGGAAGGTTGAAATTCCTGGTGTGTTTTCTTCGTCTGAGTTTATCTGAGTCGCAGTCTTGTTCACCATCATTGCAAGATGGTGTATCAAGAATTAAGACCGATCCACATGGCGCGTACCCCGCACGTGACACTGTAGATCATCTCTTAGCCGGACATTGAAAAAATATTCTACCTTACGGGCACGCGCCATGTGAAAGCAAAAAGAGATTACGGGATAAGAGACGGCCCGGGGTCTTCCGAAAGGGAACGGGTCACGGGCTTTATCCAGACTATGGGCTACGGCAAATTACCTCCGTCGAACATCAAGACACGCTTACACTAGCAGCCTTAATTTTCTCCGAACTTGACTATTTCTAGAATGGCAAACTCGATGAATTACAAAGATGCCAAAACAAGGCAAGCAGAATGGTTCGTTTCTGAGGTTACATGTAAGGGAAATCTGAGTGCTACCATAGCACCTTTTTTAAATTACATACACAATGTTTACCGTCGAAAAAAACCAACGTTTTCTATATGAAATTTATGAAATTTTCATGCTTTAAATGCCAAGTAAATTTCGGATGCTACCTATCGTTCAGATCTAATACTTGTGTTCTGGTTCTGTCAATGTCTCTACATTCAAACGATAACATTATAGAAAAAGAGCAATAAGTTTAGTCAATATGTCTTCCATTGCTAGAAAACCAATATTATCAAAAACTCAAACACGCAAGATCTGAGAAGACCTTTAAAGACGACACTGGACATAACAGCCCTTCAAGTGGCTATTTTATCTTTTTATGGGACAAACAAGAAATGTTACCACGAGGTGTGTGCACGAAGACATCTTTATTATTTTTAATCACATATCTTTGTTTTATTTCACAAAAAATAGAAAATTTTACGTTGCTCACGTTACTGATGTTTCACGTTCATTTCTTGCGGTTTATCCTGAGTTTGTAATGGTGTTTCATCTTTATTAAGTAGGCGTCCTGTTGACTTTTCTTTGGATACCATCTTTACTCTGAATCGACGGATCTGTAGAATTGTCGAGATAGAAGATTGAGGTGGCAATAAGAAAAATGAGATGGAGAAATAATGGTAAATCAAATTAGAAATATAACTGAAAGATAATTACGAAATTAGAGCTTGGAATAATCAGGCAGGACGTACGATGGAAAACAGAATAACGAAAGAGAAATGATCAAGCTGTAAGTTATAACCATTAGCTGACAACCATCTCAAGAAAGTTCGTTTGTCGTGGGAAAGTGTACCGGAGCTTTAGAAAGACAAGGTTAGAAAATTTTATTACAGATTGGCTTTAATCTCATTTTCATGGATACTTCTCAAAGTAAGAGACAAAGCAGAGCATTCTTTTCTGATGAAAACCATTCAATAGTTTAAACCTTACCTTTTTCCCAGAATTCCAGGGCCCACGAGAGGGTTGGAGAGTGCCCCGAGGAGACCACCAGGTCCCAAGGCTATGTACCTGGGGTCAAATGTTGGGTCATAATTGGGGGCGAACCTAGGGTCGAACGTGGGGTCATAGGTTGGGTCATACGTTGGGTCATACGTTGGGTCATACGTTGGGTCATACGTTGGGTCATACGTGGGGTCA
This sequence comes from Elysia marginata, assembly GCA_019649035.1. Classification (NCBI taxonomy): domain Eukaryota; kingdom Metazoa; phylum Mollusca; class Gastropoda; family Plakobranchidae; genus Elysia; species Elysia marginata. The sequence goes on along the minus strand of BMAT01013676.1, from coordinate 15,735 downwards.
AGGATTAGAGGTGATTGACGGCTGAGCCCCTGTGAGAGTAGGTGAAAAAAACAGTTTTTAAAAGCATGCACAGTATCATATTTGTAGCAAACATATGTTTTGCGGTAATATGATAAATCTTTATTTGTAAGATTAAGTGAAATAATATATAGTAGATTTTTTAACAGCTTGAATGTGCTTTTATGAGTTCGTTATAGTGAAAGTGATAATTTCAGAGTGAAAGAGGTTAGAATATAGGGGGTGGATAATAGTAGCAGCAGCAGCAGTAGCAGTAATAGTAGTAGTAGTAGTAGTAGTAGTAGTAGTAGTAGTAATAGTAGTAGTAGTAGAAGTAGTAGTGTAGTAGTAGTAGTAATAGTAGCAGTAGTAGTAGTAGTAGTAGTAGT
>BMAT01013675.1:145040-155797 GCA_019649035.1 Elysia marginata | reverse complement strand
CGTGGATATAAAATGGTGCGCCGGACATTGACAGAGTCCGGCCATTGTTAAGTTAATTCTTTAAGAAAAGAAAAAAAAGTTACTGTGTTTCAGTTCGTTGAATGCCTCAGTTTGTGGAGTCCAAAGTTGTGGGATACAAAGTCAGTTTTCAGTTTTTAGAGTCCAAAGATGTGGGATACAAAGTCAGTTTTCAGTTTGTAGAGTCCAAAGTTGTGGGATACAAAGTCAGTTTTCAGTTTGTAGAGTCCAAAGTTGCTGGATACAAAGTCAGTTTTGTTAATCATTAACTGTTAAAGCTGTGACAAATCATCCTATCGGGACTTTACGACACAGTTGAATCTATAAAGCTATACCAATGTTTGTCCAGCCAAACAGAGCAGGAAATTAGTCTCAGTTTAATGAGCATTATTCTTTTAATAATAATTAATATAATTTGAATCCTCTTAATTTGAAGTTTTTATCTATTCCCAGGAGATTCAAATTGTGAGGTTTCTGACATCTTTGGACAAAGGAAATGGAATAGCTTCTTTTAACTTTTCTTTTGCCACAGGTTTCCTTAGAAAACGCCATTTAAAGTACAATGTAGTTTTAAGATCTTTTCACAAAATATTGACAATTTCATGAATTTTCTTACGTAACTCGTAAGGAAGCTTAGAAAAATGCCTTGTTCAAAACAGCAACTTCTTTAAAGGTGGAAATCGCTAAGTACATCCGACTCATTCACTTTAGACGCAAGACAGAGTTGGTGTGGGCTATTAATGTTAGAGTGATCTTCTTTAAAATTTTAATTTTTTTTCATTGCATTAGAAGATTGCCTTTTTCAAGAAGTGATGCTTAAGCCCGGCTTCATAAACTAAAAGCAACTAGATTCTTACTTGTAGGCCTACCATGGTTTTGGAGTTGAAACCTCACTCCAATATTGGACCTAGACAGAATATTGTTACAGAATCTATCTGCAACAATTTGAACTAACGAGAACTCTACTAATTGAAACAGTTAAAAATTCCAGACTAAATGTGTCTTGCGTCCACCAGGAAGGAGTTGGAAGAAGGTGATTATTTTTATGACAAAGAGACTTTAAAAGTTCTAATTTTTCTTTGTTTCTCTTTATTTTTAAATCTGGAGAAGTTTGGATATCTGTCCACCAAAACTTGATAATTTTATGAAATTTTGTAAATTCAGAAGCTTGGAAAATCTCTTGTTCAAAACAGCTAGACATTTCTTTGATATCTGACCCGTTCACTCTGAGACAAGGAGACTGACAAGGCATTGATAAGGTAAACCTTCCCACAAAAACAGTTAAAAAAAAGAAAAGTATAGCCAGTCATTCAAAATTCTTTTATTTGCAATGCTAAAATTTGCACATTTTAAAAAAATAGCCGTAATTTAAAACATTGCAACAACAACAAGATGAAAAGTAAAAATGGTCATTCTTACCACACAGGTCAAGGATCCATAATTTAAAAGATGATATTGATAGCTTTAAGGCCACTCACATTCACAAATCTCAAGATTACATTCCCAATCTCACATTCTTCATCAGGCTTTACCTAAAGCACAGTGACTGATATTTACAAATGTGTAGTGACAATCAAACATTTTCCCACACTTTAGAGATATCGATACATTGCCTTTTCATATTGTTATACTTTATAATTGCAGACCTGCTACTCCTCAGAATGAAAAATCAGTTTGATTGAGCTAAAAAATCAGTATTCAGGGTTAAGAAATCTGTTTGATCATGAAACAGTACTCACTCCAGCACTTTTTCTTAGTAAAAGCAATAGCGCTTCAACTTTGTTGTGACCATCATAATTTAAATTGTTTTTAAGAAAAAGTTAAAAAACAGACATTGTCCATGTTATAATACAGTAGGCCCACTGTAAAGCATTTTGGTACATGTATTAATAACGTAACTTTCCGATTTGTTTAAAAAATGACAAAAAAAAAAAATAGCGGGAATTAACTCTTTAAATTTGGCCCCATGGGCGTTGCCAAGAAGTAAAAAATCAGTATTTTGTAATAAAAATCAGAATTTTGGCCAAAAAATCAATACTCTACTGATTTAATCGATATGAATGGCAGGTCTGTAATTGTTGTTGAGAAATAACACAATAAATTGACAAAACAAAGAGATTTTAAAAAACAGAGAAAGTAATCCACGTCCATAGCCTGGAAACAAGGCGATGTAATATCTCATTTGTGTCATTTCAATTTGCAACAGAGGAGACTATGTCGATCTCTATTCAATACTCTTAAACTACTCAATCTTATGTGCATAAGGAAAAAAATTTGGCCAAACTTGTTATGTGTACAAATGTTAACCTGCTACAGTGGACCGTGTACCCAACAACCTTGCATTCAACAAACTGAAATTAAGTCCTGATTTTTTTCTCTTCTTTAACTTAGCTTAGCAAATATCCTTGTTGACTGGGAACTAATTTCAGACTAACGTCATTTTCAACGAACTAGAAGTGAAACAAACAAATGATTGTTTTTTTTTTTTGCCTTTTCTTCTGGTATATTGTTCACTTTATTAATGATACTGCTATTAGAGTATCAAAGAGAGAGAGGAATTGGACTATCAACCGGCTGGCGTTGCAGAAACTTGTAGCACTGTGTGTGATCTATTCTTTCTAGTACCCAATAACATTTAAGGGTCGATAAATACCATAAAATTTTCTTCTTTGGTTTTTTTTTTGGTTCTGTGAAGAGACTGCTTTCACAAACTCTCCATATTTTCCCACAAAAGTTTGTTGGGTCCAGGGTCCACTGTATATAATTCCATGATTGTGAAGACAAGTGTTCTCTACTATATTTTAACACAGCCACATTCTCTTGGATAAATCAATTTTTTTTGCAAACTTTGTAGGAATAGACTAAAAATATATTTCTAAGAGTAAGATATTTTTATATCTAGCTTAAAACAACAGAATTTGTTCCTTTTACAGGAAGCAATGACACTTTAGAACAAATTCGTGCCAGGGTATACACTTTACTGTCTTACCAAATGAGAGTAGACTTGAGATTAGTTCTCAGGACTTCAATTTTAAGAAGCATGTACTGTACTGAAGCATACTATATATGTGCATGAAGGCAAATGCTGCTGATTGAAGACATCCTCAACTGGGTTGATTCCTTCACTCCTTAGCCCTCATCATTGAATAAGTTTTGGATGCCATGATATTGATAAAGGTGTTCTTTGGAGTGCGGTAGACAAAATGTACTCCTCTAAAGTTAGACACTGACGATTTCAAAGCTTGTAACACTATCTAAACCTCTCATTACAAACAGCCTAAGAGAGGCCATAGATCTACACCAAGGTTTGTTAAGTTGGAGTATTAAACAACTAAAAAAGAAAATCAGATGACCTTGCTTTCATCTCTGGTGTGCAAATTACTACACAGATGTGTAGCATTATGGACAGGATTAAAAAAATGTATCAAAATGATAAGAACTTAGACAGACAAGTAAAATGCATGGAAAAGAGAGCTATGTACAATATTCAAAGGAGCATATGTCTAGTTTCCAGGGTGAATGAGTTAAAAGCCAGAAATTTAGTTTTTGAGAAAATCCTATTTAAAGGTGTACTTTTTTCTTTTTTTTGTCTATACTTTAATTACAACAAGTTTAAATATATTTTCACAAAACATTGACAAATTCATTAAAATTTTTGATGTATGGAAGTTTAGAAAAATGTCTTCTTCAAAACAGCAAAGCATTTAAAAGTGACAATTGCGACAAAGGACTGATTCACCCTGGATGCAAGACATACATACAGAATAACACCTAGACAAAATAGGATGGTTTATTTGATTTTCTTCTGCTGCCTTGCCCTATAGATGTCATTTACAGGTGCCGACAAGTTGAAATCTGTGTCTTCATCATCACTCTCGACTTCAGTGACTTTCCTCTTGCGCAGCCCGCTAGCTATCTCTATAGACAGTCTTGTGCCTGCGTCCAGTCTTATGTCCCCATCTTTACCATTCTGAACACCAACTGGTCCTGAAACAAAAATACAAGATACGATATGAATACCTTAGAATACGACAGGAAATTTGGTACAGCATCAGGAAATATAAAAACATGTAATTGTACAAAAAGGACATTACACCTCATACTTCAGAATTATGGTGTATATAGAGTCTAGTAAAAATAGGTAGTACAGAACACCAATGGAATATAGCTACATTTAATCCCTTATGTTCTGTGAGACTTTGAGAAGCTATCACATATGGTTTAACAATAAATTAAAATATGATAACTGAACATCAGAAGCAACAAACACAATGTATGTACAATGGAATCCACTTAAAGTCCACACCTTTAAAGGAAACCTTTTGCTTAAAGTCAACTGTTTGGTAGTCTCATTTTGTGTGTTTATATATATTTTTGTAACGTTTAAAGTCAACAATATTTTTTTATTGCAAGGTATTGACTTTATCAGGATACCCCTGAAGTGGTTTCCATGCCTCTGGTGTAAAGGAGTAAATAATATTGTCAAAGGGCAAACCTTCTGGCCTAAGTCATTTTTTTTTTTAGTTTTGAGATATTCTAAGAAAAGTGTTCCATTTTTTCTTTATTGGTCTATTTAGAGCATCTACAAGCGCCTTTTCCTTAGGTGAAAATATGATTCAGCGCTTCTGTAATATTATCTATTCTCATCACACCTTCTGTCACTTTGCAGTCAGCACATAGACGAATCTTAACAGTCTATCATTATCAAATGCCTTGATCTACCTCCATATAACCGAGTAAATTGTGTTATGCCAACAAAAGCAATGTTGGTATTTTATATGCCTGTTCACACAATTACATACACAAGATGCAGTAATTTAAAGAAAGCTGCTCGGCACACCGATGGTAAAGTAAAACCAAAACCTACCTGCAGTCTATATCTCCTGTATTGAGCAAGAGATCTACTAAATGGTTTACATCTAGAACTAAACTGTCACATAATCACAACCTCCACAAAATAGCATCCTTAAATTAAAAAAAAATGTATATATATATTTGGAAGCCGCAGGAAATGTGAACTCCAGAATGAAACCTAACAAAAGTTTAAGTGATATAAAGAACCAAAAAACATACTCTTGAGCAAGTTGTTGCCCTGACAACAAATAAATGTGCCTCAACTTGAATTTATTTGTTCTAAAAAGAAGGAAGCTACCAGTACACCTACGTCAGCTGATACTTCTGGGAAGATATCAATATAAATTAAATTTTGCAAAATTTGTGAATTTGAAGAATTGCTTCTATTTTTTCTTTGAAAAAAAAACAAACAAAAAACCGTGAGTTATTGAAGAAAAAAACTTACGGTCTGGCATTTTTAGGTGCATCATGAGATCCATGAACTTGTCCATCATCACATGAGGACCCTACAGAAACAAAAAAAAAAACAAATGCTGTAAAACCAAAGTCACTTAATTTTACATTGAAATTCTAAGGGATGCAAATAATATATTTTGGTTAAGCTTGGGCAATTACTACTCCTACACAGTCAGCGAAAGTCATTAAGGCACTAAAAACTACACATAATTTGGATTGCGCCACCAATTTGGTACAAAGAATTTTAATGCGCCAGTACACTGTGTATGACATGATAAGAAGTTTATCCTCTTGATAACCTTACGACAACTAATTTCCTCTGGCAAGGCCCTGGCATTCTTGCTTTGCTTAGGTTTTTTATTTTTTTTAGGTAGGTATAAGAGTATAGAAGAAATTTCTTGCATATTTTAACAAACAATGTAAAAAAAAATCATCTCCAACCTATCTTTTTTAACTTTTTACTGAAGTAGCACTCAGACTTAAAAATGCCTCTCTGTTTTCAGCATCTGTTTGTAAGTAACAATGGATGGAATGCAAACAATGGAGGTAATGAAAGCTTTTGTTGGTCAGACATGGCAATGCATGCAATGTTGGAAACTTAACACTGAACTTTTCCTTCTCTGTTTTGATGAAACTTTGAGATTGAGCTTTAACCATTTAACTCTCAAGAAGTTTCCAAAGTTAACAGAATTAATTCCATGCAGCTTGATGACCTATTTCTGGAGACTTTCTTTGACCACCATGATGTTTTTCTTAATTCTTAGCTCTGCAAAAGCAACGTGACACTCCTAAATCTTTTTATTTTGGGGTGAGTCCAGATCTATTAGAACAACAACAACAAAAAAATGATAAATGGCATACATTATAGGCTAAGTTTGCTACAGAAGCCTGCAGTTGCTTTAATCTAATAAAGACAAAACACAAAGGAATTTCAAAATAAGAAAAACCAAGAAGAAAATTCAACTTTTCTTTCACTGTTGGTTATGGTTGTTTTCAATAGCAGTCATGAGACCTGTTGTAATCCAAAATCTTGACTTGTCTTATCAAGCATTCAGAGAAAGACTTAAAATCTAAAGAGAATACACCCAATAGACTTTGACTTACCCTAAAGCAGTCTGGCGGAGGCAACATCTGTAGAAGCACCGCAGCAGCCGGCGGTGGTGGGAAAACTCCGCCTGGGACAGGATGGGCTCCAGGAGCTACAGGTACAGACAGATAGAAAGGCAAGAGAAAACGGACATCATTTGGTGGTAGGCCTACTGAAATTTTGATGGAATGTTTTGGCTGTGAAGTAATGCTTCTCTGGTTCAGATTGCAATGCTCAAAGCAAATCATTTGGTTTTAACTGTCACGAATTGATGGTTTTGAAGGAATATTAGCTAACAAAATTGGAGGTTCTTAAAAGACCTCTTTTTAAGACACACAATAACTCTGAACTTCATGCCTTTATTTCATCAAAAGTGGGTGCTTCATTACAAATTTATCAAAACCTGATCCTAAACAGTGCTGCTGACAGCATATTTCACTCAGAAACTGATCTTCCCCTGCCTCATGTGCTTGACAAGAAACCGTGAAAATGTAAATAATAAGGTTTATGTTTCACATAACACCAGTGAATAGACAACACGTTGAACTGACCCACAATAGCTCGCGGTTTGAACGGCAACATTTGGTCGACATCTGGAGCGGGAAACACCGGCCGCTTGGCTTTCTCCTCATCGTCAACGGTGACCTGGGACAGGACCTGCTTGGCACTGCCCGTCGGGAGCTGCAAGACGTGATGCTTCACAAGATCCTGTCAGGAAAGGGCAACGCATATGATGATGATAATAATAATAATAATAATAATAATTATAATAAAATGATTACTATATAATAATAGTACTAGGCTCAGTAGCAAAATGAAAACAGCAATATCAACAGCAAAGATGACACAGCAACATTTCTTACACTCCCACACTTAACGACACTGTAACTCTCTTACATAAAGATTTCACTATACTGAAAGCGACATTAGCCAGCTCCTTGAATCTTCTTAACCACGATACCAATCTTCTTTTGTTTTTTTACAAATTACAATATCTTGTTTCGTCGCCTTTTACCGAATTTCTTATCCTATCAGATCATTTATTTTAGAAAACAAAACAAACCAGAATATCTCGTAACATCAGGAAAGATATGCAGATAGTAAAGTGAGTTTCAACTGATTTAAAACTTGAATCAAAATTAAGAATACATTTCATAACAAATATGATACAGTTTTCAGAATTTTCAAAGGGAATAATCATAGGGTGGGAGAAAAAGACTTGTCTTCAGAGGGCACTGCGTTTTATGAAAACCATGTTTTAAAACTGCTTTCAGTCCCAACAAGCATCAAACACTAATCTGATTTGAAACAATTAATTATTTTAACTAATATGATTTTTATTGTTCATTTTTGTGAGGGACTCATTTCAATCAAATTCAAATAACCGTACATATTACTTGTTTTTATATAGATAAACAAAACTGTTACACAATGTCTCAATATACAAAAGGCTGAAAGGAGAAAAATTTTTGTTTCCAGTCTCTAGATCTCTAAATGCAAAAAAAAAAACAAAAAACAATAAAATCTTGCTATCAAACTGAAGGCTAAAACTGACAGGTGAATACGTAAGAGCACATCCAACACTTCAGAAATGTACACGAGCGGTATACTTTCTTTGTTAAATAACATACCCAGTAACCAATTGCTTTGAGCTCATTATCAGCGCAAGGAAGGAGTCCTAGGAACTTGTAACGATCAATTAGGAGAGCCGTTTCTTTCTCATTGAAGGCTTGAATCTGCAGAGAAAAGAGAAAAAACGTTTTAAAGTTAAACAGTTTTATACACTGCACACAGTATGAAATAAGAACCAAACCTATCAGCATCCTGCATAGCCAAGAAAGCGCTGGAGTAGAATAAAGCAGAGAAAGAGACAGAAAGAGAAGCACACCACTTGGAACAAAGAGAAAGGGAAAGGAGGTGGACCTGGAAAGTCAAAGAATGGAGTTGAAGAAACTGGCCCAGGAGAAAGAAAAGTGAAGGATGATAGTCTGTGACCTAGATCTATACCCTTGCACAGAATCATGAAGGCAATGATAACGATACATTTTTTAACATTACAATGAGTACTGCTTAGCCGAAAGTTAACGCCAATTCGAAACCATTTCAAGCAATTCTTAGGGAGCTTAACGTTAAATTTATTGTAGTTATAATGTTAACATAAAAGACGAAGATTACCTTCTCTATAGTCGTAGTTCTGCGTTTCTCCACCTTGACTATACTAGCAAGGTCTCCGACCTGAGATTCAAACGAGAGAAACCGGCTCCAGATATCTCTGTGGACAGCAGCAGCAGCACAGTTCACACAATTAACCATAAATGATGAAAGAAAAAGATTACAATTTTGCTCAACACCTACTAGAATCCTACCAATTTGAGTTATTGCATAGTTTAAGAAAACTACAACAAATTTCAGTGCAGTACAGACATTCAACCATATTTAAAATATAGATGCCTAAAAATCACATCATCATCATCATCAGAAAGTGCCTTTCAGTGAAGCCTTGGCGACCATGCCTTTCAATGAAGCCTTGACGACCATGTCTTTCCACGCTTCTTGATGTGTCTTTGCCCTCACTGTCTCCATCACCCCTTCTTTGCCAAGCCAATGCATCAGTCCATCTATCATCTTCTCCTGTTGTCGACCCCTACTCCGTTGTCCGTAAATAATTCCTGTTGCTCAAGCCTTTCTCATCTCACCATATGTCCAAAACAATGCACAAGAAACATGTAAAACTTACGTCGACTTTTCTGGTAACAGATTTTCCGAGGACAAGATTCGTTCAAATAGCACCCGGGTGTTGTTGTCCTCTGTGAAAAAAAGGAAGTAAACAGTGATTTGATACACAATCAGTTTTGTATCGGTAAAGCGCACTAAAGCTTGACTTGCTCAAATAAGTGCAGGATCAAAATAACACACCGTTCCATACTGCACTTGAATGTGAAACAGCAGCTAAAAAAAAATTGAACATTTGAAATTTAATTTTCTCTTGAAGAATAAAATATAAAAAAGTTTTATGTACCTAAAACATGGCCTAAGCTAGAGAATATTGTGTCTTACAAACATCCTGTTTCAATGAATCGCATGTTGTAACTGTGAGCAAGACATTTTAATACTAAAGATCTAAAATAGTTAAATTTCTATTGAGATTATCAAAATTCTCTAAACTAAAGCATTTCAATTCATTTAAATCAGTAAATAAATTGTTTGAAAAATTCTTTCTCGGAATTTTTTTTTCCATTTCAAATCACAAACATTTACATGACAAGAACTGGGCCTGTCACATGATATGATAGAGACGCTACCTAGACTTTAATGTCTAAGTATTGAAAGCAGAATATGAAGCTTCAAACCTTCCACAATTAAAATACAATCTACGAGTGTGATTTTTTTAAAGGAAATGTTCGTTCAAGCACTGTCTCTCATAAAAGCAACAAATCACTGACTCTTTATAAGATTTAACTGCTGTTGCACACATTACAATTAGAAAACCCTGTGAGAACACCCACACAGAAGTTAAAAATTTCTGATGAAAAGTATTATAAGGCATCCTTACCCAAAAATACTTCATCTAAAAGAATTGACTTCATATGAGCCAGAATTAGACTAAGTAATGAGTCTTCAAATCTATATCATTACACTCTGTTTGCGACCTGTTTTAAAAAACAGTGTAATCTTTCCGTCAAAAACTAAAGGTTCATATAATCACTAAAAATGTCACCTTTTATGTTGATAAGTCAAATGGTTCATCCTTACAGTTCTTTTATATAAGTACAATATTTAATAAATCAAAAGCGGATAATCTGATGGTTAAGTTATAGAAAAATTAATTTAATTCAATAAATGTCTCAATAAGCAAGGGGCCTACATCATGCGCTGCTTGTCAAAAATGTAATGAAATGGCACAGGGGAGCAGTTGCTTTACAAAATAATGAGACAATATGCCAAGCACACTTTGCCTGAACACACAGACAGACAGCCTATGCATGCTGCCTCACACACAGCCACTGTTAACCAGAAAGCCAAAGCAGTTTTCGACAGCCCAATCTTTCTTACTTTTTTTACTCAACTCTATAACAATGGCCGGACGCTGTCAACGTCCAGTGCAACATTTTATATCCACGGTTGGACGCTGCCAGCGTCTGATGTATAGTCATAACTAAGAAGGGGAGAAAGACGATGTACGAATAAAACTGTGAAATAGTTTGACCCCGGAGGTTGATTATAGTAGATTAACCTTCCAAGAGCAGCTAAATTTAACTCTTTTAGTGATTTTTGCAGCGATCTAGAAGTTACAAAACGCACATGTAGATCTAGGCTTAGATTTAGACCTAGAAAAATTACG
>BMAT01013675.1:0-12295 GCA_019649035.1 Elysia marginata | reverse complement strand
TGTCTCCTCTCTGTGGCTGGGTTTGCTCTGCTTTCAGTTGAATGCCCTCAGAGCACTATGTAGATCTAGAGCGTTGGACCTGGTGAGACAGAGACGACGGCCTTTACAGCCTGGGAACTTGGACAGACCTGGTGTTCGGTGCAGGGGACCAGTGCGTGACACGTTGATGTTCTGTGAACAAGTGGCCAAAAGACTGTCAGTTACCGGACCCACTCCATTTACAGTCTGCCATGAAACGTCAGTTGCGGGGAATGCATCCGAGTACCCTTTGCTCTCTGGGCAGTCCAGATCTCCCATGACTGCCTCCACCAGCACACTCTAATCGATCACGTGGGCGACGGTAGTCTGTGGAACGACAACAGCTACAGACGCCCAGTCTTTAATAGTAGATGGGGATTTTTAGTCGTGATAGATAATTGATTGGAACGAAGGAAAACTCTACATTCAAACCAACATCCAGGGGAGGCTGGGATGGAAATTCCTAGAAGGTAAAAAAAACTACAAAGGTTTTAGCCCTTGGTATAAAGCTTCGTCACATTTTCTTGGCAAAATGGTGTGTTACGGAACTACAAAGGTTTTAGGTTAGCCCTTAGATATAAAACTTTGTCACATTTTCTTGCCAAACTGGTGTGTTTTTCTTGCCAAACTGCTGATTTTATGTTATGGAACTACAAAGGTTTTAGCCCTTAGATATAAAACTTTGTCACATTAATTTTCTTGCCAAACTCTTTTGTGTTATGAAAAATGCACGTTTGGCAATGCCTGACTTTCTGTTCTATCATTTTCCATGGGCCACCGCTAGCAATTGTTAATTTTTCGAACCAAACATCAGATTCACAGCAAATAGAAATTTGTATGTACTTTTTGTTAATACCTCATTAAATCGATGCATGTTTTCATAATGATTGTTAGCTGGGAATTTGTACACAAATGTAGAAAGTTTTACACGAATTAGGAAATTGATATCAAACACAGCAGACCTCAGTTCAGCCTCACCTCATTCAGAGGTTAGAAGTTTTAGGCATTGAGGGAAACCCTGCCACCCCCTACCCAGTCAGTTCAGCACACAGGGGTACCTCTGTAAATTCGTGATAGCGGCACGGGTAAATAATGTATAATTATTTGACTTTGTTATTTTTTTAAGGTTAACCGATTTTTCTGTGCTTTAGAGTGGTGAGACACTATTAATATTTTAGCTGCTGAGTAGAAGGAATTATTAATGAATTAGGCACATTGTAATGGGTTTTTTTAATCGTTTTTTGTTGAAGGGAGGCATACGGAAAGCGATGATCAAAACATTTCAGAAAATGTGTTTATTTTCTCAGAATGAGAAATTCGTCTAGGAAATACAACATCCGGACCACAGCAAAAGGCTCCCACACGAAAGACACTTTACGGTGCGATCTGCTGTGGTGTCAGTACCGTACCTGGCGGTATGTCATCCCGAGAAGCGGCAGACCAAGTTGACGGCACTCAGCAAAAGTCTGCAGCGCTGCGTCAAACTCCACAAAGCCGACGGTAGTAGGCCTATGGACAGAAGTAGCTTTGGAACACCTCAAATGAGGTAAAAAAAAATTCGGTACAACTTTGTCTTCTTCACCGACGAAGATCTTGTTTGTCTTAAGGAGATAATATCAACTAATATAAAGCTTATGAAGTCTGGCGTACTTGGAACAACAAAAAGTAGACACATCTGCAGGGATTATATTTTCAAATAATGTCCTGTGGTAATGTCGACGAATCTCCATAGATGGCATCTCTTCGTTGCGTACTTTTCAAAAGAATTCGAATAAAATTAGGAAAATGCAAAATCCAATTATTCCCTTATTCAATTTGTAATGAAGGCCAACATGATGTTGGCTATTATTTATGTGTACGCGTTCTTTTTTTTTTTAATTAAAAAAGAACTATTCACAATAATGTAAATAAAACTCATGTTTTTAGAGCGTGTTTACCTTTCTTTAAAACGATAAAGTGTAAATAAAAGCACCATGCGGTATTAAAGAACCCTTTCTTTGTTGGTCCTGCTGGGTGTTTTGCAACAAACTACATGTAAAACTAAATCACAGAAGTAAAGGCTTGGTTTTATCGGAATTCAGAGTTTTGGAACTTCTTATCCCGTAGGTCTACTAATTGTTTATCCAACACTGAAGAGTGCATGGAAACGAATCTGCTTGGGAGTGCTGAATTTCTTTGTACATGTAATAAAAATAAGACTATTGGAGTCAATTGAGTGACCAATTTTAGAATGTCGGACCTTCAACTCTAGCCTCCCCTGTGTGTTTGATCCCAACTTTTGTCGCCCTGTCAAAACCTTGGCAGTGTCAAACTATCCTACCCAAAGTACATAATGTACAACTTTCAGTCTTTGAGTTTGAACCTTCAAAGTTGGTGTGAGTCTAACTGTTCATACCAAACTATTTCAATATCAAGTCTACATGAGTACATCTCTGTCCACTTATAATCAAATTGCGAAAGTTTGAGGTATGTGCATGAGTTATTCAATTCAATTAAACCTACGTCTATTCTTGTTCTAATAATTGCCCCCACTCGGCAGAGACTTTGAATCCATTGGTTTTCACTGGATTAAATCAAACAACCATTGAAATGTTAACCCATCGGTTCATATATATAATAGTTACAATGTCCCTAAATCTACTGCCTATCACTCAGACTTAAGTTACAGTGCCAAATTATTTTGTCCATATCTACGGTCGTGGGAAAAAAAACTACCCAGTCACCCTGAGGTGTCGAATTCCTCACTGTAGCTTATGCGTTCTTATGAAATAGGTTAATCTTACACAAAACCGGTAATTGTAAGCAAAGGTGACCTATGTTGAATAACAGTTGCTTTAGGCTACATTACTGCAGGTCATTGTTATGTCCCGTGATCAACCGAGCGCGTTGGGTCCGAAAAACGCGTGGTGAAAGAAACACACTGGGATACTTAAGGTTGCACGTGCTCGAAATGTCTTCTATTCCTTTCGTCTCCTACACACCAGATAAGCGAAGAAATCTGCATGTCAATGAGCTGGTTAGAGGCTACTTAATTTGTCCCTGTTCCCTGTCCTATCCAATGATCTGATATTATTAATACCAATTAGCCTGTTGTGGGTCGAAATCTACATTAACCAAATTCTAGACTGAACCAAACAAAAAAAGAAGAAGATGAAAAAAAAGGAAAGGAAAAATCGAAATTTCATCGGTAGTCTATACTTGAATTGAAAATAGACCATCTGGATTCTATTTAATTAGTGAAGGCAGCATACTTTAAAATCTTTCAATCATCTGGATTCTAGGCTGATTAAAAAGCATGATGATGTAAATGACAGTTAAATAAGATTGGAAAAAAGATTACTTATAGAGCAAGATTTCTGGATGTAATATTTTGGTTCAGTTGCATTTTCTATTTCTGGTCTAGATGAGAACTTGATAAGATATGCCTGTCAACGGCTATAAAATTTTGTTTTGAATATTAGGTATGATAGACTACTAGGTCTATAATATAATACTTATTGGTGGACTGAAGCGCAGCCGATGCAGCGCAACAAAGACGCCCTTGTTGTCTGTCCGCCGCAATCCTTGACCTTGGCTAACGGAAATTTCCACAAGGATTGTGGTCTATTTTAAGAATAATGTTATTATTCTCGTTAAAGGTCGGTATTACACACTCAGCTGCGCCAGTTTCACACAAAGCGTCAAAGACATCGATGGAAAACAAACGCCAGTTCATTGTTACCTTAGTCAGACAGTAAGTTCTAAGATAACATTTTATTGTATAAAATGTTTTTGGTTAAATGTAGATTTAAAACCCAGACATAGATCGTGGCCTACCCTCGATTTTTTATGACAAAGATTTGAGGCAGAATGTAGAATAAGATCTAAAATCTAGTATTCTCCTCATTCTAGATGTCACTTCTATTTTTAAGATTACCATTTCTCACTCATGGTGTAGCCTAGAAGATTAGGACTAGATAACCCTAACTGAGCATTGCAAAGTCTTAACATATATTGAATAAAGAAGATAGGCCCTATAGCTTTGCAGTTGTCACCTCTCATATCTAAATCCTTGAGTATCACTCCCAAGCTTCATGCCTCACTCATGTAATGTAGGTTTTACACAAGTCTTTGTCGGCTTATGGTTGCGTTGTACAAAGTATATTATATTTGAATGAGAATCACAATATCATACATATTTATGAATATAGAATCTAGATCTAGATCTAGTTCGAGACATTCTAAATCTATATCTATATCTAGTAAACTTCACCAAAAAGCCTTTGAACTTTTGAGCCTTAAGGATTATCCCTTTTTTGGCTCAATTCTGGGATTGGCCCGCTGGTGTTAAAAATGGGTGAACATCCCCTTCATTTTGTCAGTCCTGTCAGCGCACCAGTGCTGGGGTTATCCTTTTATTTGTATTTTTTTCCATTTGTTTTAAAATCAGATTGAAGTCAGTCATAAAATCATGAGCTTATTTTTCCATTCATAAATTTAATGATTGGGATGAAGATGAATTGAAGCACCCAAGTCCAATCTATATTTTAGTCCGATTTTGCCAATGCTCGTAGATCTGACCTTATCTAGATCTAGATTGATCTTAATTCTGTAGCTTGCATATATGTACAGATAAAATTTGAAAATAGTTGTTAGTTCTTTTTGGTCCGAATTTTTTACGCACTGTGCCAGAATTATTTTTCAGGTCTTTCAACAAAGTTGTCTGTACATACTCTCAATTTTTTTACCATTATAAGAACGCTCTCAGCATTGCTTATATTATAATCTCTCTGTCTGCGCTGAGAGGAAACTTACAGTATTTGTCGAAGTTTGAACACTGTTTGCTTTGTCTTGGTAGTTGGTTGAGGAAGAAACATTATAATGTCTATCAACCTTTGGCAAACGCTGTGAGCGTCCTTACGGTACAAACAGAGAGTAAGTGACGCTGACAGCGTTCTTACGGTCAAGAAGATTAAAATTAAAAAGTGGATGATTTACATATATCTTACCATGTTTAGAACATTAGATCAATAGATGTAGATTCAAGCATCTGCTTTGAATAATTAGCAGTTCTTGTAGCTTCTAGTGCATTCAGAACCTTCTATTATATTGCCATTCTAAACTAAAATTATTTGTTTCTTTCAGTGGAGAAACGATGTCTAACCGTTTCAAAATCATGCAAGGTATGTCTGATTCCATTTTCCATTTAGATTCTGTGTAACTGTATTTGTTCACATTTTACGAGATTTTAAGAGATCTTTTTGTCAGTATTGAAATCTTATAAATAAAGCTAAAGATTTTTTTGTCACATAAATGTAAAATATGAAATATAAATTAATTTAATGTACTGTTCATTTTGCTTTTCAACACAGGCTAACTATAATTGTTTTTTTCCAAGTTCTTACTGTTCATACGTGTCCTCAGGTAGTACAGTGGAGAGCGATATTTTAGCACCAATCCCTTGAAAGCATAAATTCCATCAGACAGTACTAACTACTTCGGTTCTCCCTTACCCCCCACCCCCATCCCCCACCCCTGCCTTTTTTTTTGTCAAACTAACTGCTATCCCTGATCCCTCAGATTACCACAAATATGTTGACACTGACCACAAAACGAACAGTCAACGTCGAAACATACATTTCGTCTGGGCCTTAAAATGTATTCTGAATTACACCTTAGAACTCTCCTCAAGTCCGCCTACATACAACTTCAGTGCACATGCTTACCTTAGTAACCAAATGAACTTATCGTAAACAGTGTTGAACACTAAGGAGACAGCTTCTAGTTCTACTCCCTTCCGACCTCTAGGCCAATCCTACCCAACTTTGTTTCTCACTCAGAAAAAAAATGTTCTTAACATTAACATTCAAATGAGATTCCGTATATATTTTATACTATGCAACAGCCTTTTTTTTATTTCGGTTCCTTTATAGGAGAATCTTCCATTTTTCTTAATGTAAGTCTAATTTTGCTACCTCACGCCCAGGGCGAATGAGTAAGTCTAAATCTATTGTCTGAGAATATATGCCTTTTAAAAGCCTCTTTTCAATTCTTTTTGTATGCCTATATTTCCAATCATTAAAAGTTGTAATATCTTTTCACAAAATTTTCATAATTTTATTATTATTTTTTCTTTACGAAGCGCAGAAAATTGAGTTTCTCCAAAAAAAAAAAGCAAGGCCTTTGAATGAGAAAAAAAACACATCCAGCTCATTCAACCTGGTCGCAAGACATGCTCAAATGAGTGCTGTAGAGTGCCTGCAGCAATAGTGTATGATGGTATGGGTCAGATTATAAATTGTCCACAAAGATGTTTTTATTTTCATGACTAATATTATTATTAAAATTACGGCAGCTTCTCTCAATAACTAAGGTTTGTGCGTTACTTATGTGTCCAGGTCAGCTTGACACTCAGTTGTCAGACATGGGCGAAGAGCAGGCGCGGTTGGCCGGCAAACGTCTGAAGGATCAGCGGTTCACTCATGTCTTCTCTAGCGACCTCGCACGGGCTGCAAACACAGCGAGAAAGATCCTGGCTGAAAATACGAACACAACATGCAACCTCACACTAGATCAAAGACTCAGAGAAAGGGTAGGATTTTGAATTTTTTTATCTGAGGCAACCAGAAACATTTTATGTGCAGTAAGCCCTCTAAATTTGGTAAAAGACTGTGTTATGAGAGAGTTTTTCAAAACTTTTTATTCAAAATCAAACATAGTTGGTAAATCATAACATCAAACAAAGCTAGTTTCTTCTTTAAGCCATAGATAATTCCTTGTGGTTCATTTCGGTTTTTCTTTTCTTTATACTTCTTTAATGGTGAAAATAAGCAATCTCTTTGAAAAACTAGTTAACAATAATTCCTTTTTCTCCATGGCAGTCTGTAACATGAAGGCTGGTAGTTGTATTTTATGCATGGGTACCCAGTCTTTCCAGTTTGCAACATTTCTATGGAAACCTACACTTTTCCTAGTTTCGCAGATATTTTGGCAGCTGCGCTGATAATTATTTACTAAAATATTTTTTTCTTGCTGCAAAAAACTGTTGGTTTTAAATATTTATTTCCTGGAAGCACTGATAACTCTCTTGACTCCTTGTGTGTTTGCTATGTGCAACTACAAGAGAATATGGATGTGTTATTTGATATCATCGCCCCAGAACAGATTTGAGATTTCCTTTTATGAACAGCTGAGTGTGTTATAATTCAGACCTGGATAAATTAAAAATTTGCTTGCTTCATACTTTACCAATTTTATCCTCCTTCTATAATGTATATATTTATAATTCATTTTTAGGATAATTCAAAGTTCGGTTTTGTTCCCCTTGCATTTGGCATTACTCAAACTGTACCTTATGGATTTTTGTGCTCTACGTTTCATTGAACTCTCTTATTTCAAGAACTTTGTTACTTGAGGGTAAGGGCTGGCTATGTAGAACCAATGCTGTTAGTGTAAGCCTCATGTATTTCACCTCAACCATGAAGAAAAAAAAGGGGGTCTATTTATGCAGTTTTAACTGTACAGGATCCTAGATTAGTTCTCAAATGATTCAATGGCAAAAAAACCTTTTCTTTATTTTTTATTTTCTAATTAGGGTTTCGGCCACCTTGAGGGCAGGCCCTTCACGGACTACAAGAAGGCTCAGGAAGAAAGTGGGGTTTCCCATGAAATGTTCACACCTGAGGGAGGGGAGACAATAGACCAAGTGAGTATTCATGCATATCTTTCTCAGCGTTCGTACTGTTCTAATATAATTATTTTAAAATATTATTAACATCTCAATAACTTCAAGGTAGTGCATGAAAACCTTTATTTGACCGTTCTGATAGAAAACGCCGCCAAAAAAGTCAATAATTTGTTTTTAGTGATCAAATCTGGCAAAAAAATAAATCAGCAGAGATTAATTTTCTTTAGAGATCTTTCAAGCCCACCATGATTCAACCAAGTGACTAAAGCAGCTTATATTGCAGAATGGGAACATTAAAACCTCTTTTGCTCACAATTTGCCCTGGAGTGAACTAAAAGCATCTCAAAATGTCCCATTTTCAAACCCTGAGTGTGAGAACTAACAGAGAAACCTTTTCCTTTTTGTCTTGCCAGTTGCATCAGAAATGCTAAACTGTAGGGAAAATATTTAGAGATAGAATCTCAGGCAGTGTCCAGTTGTGGCTTACTTGAGGTGCAAGAATACACCAGCTGCAACAGAATAAAGTGCAATGCCCTTAAGTCTAAGTACACGAGCACAGGTGGTTCAATTCAAGTTATAAAAATCTTGAGTTAAACAAAGGATAGTTGACAGAGAAAAAAAATACTAGTTGGGGTCATAGAAAAGTTTATATCAGAATTTGAGTTCAATGGACTCCATTGTACTAGCTTTCTCAGTTGATTAAGGTCATACTCATAGGCTCTGTGACTTGACCTTTCAAAAGATATCTAGTTCAGAGTTTTTCGGAATTGTAAATGGCTGCTAAATTGGTATTGTAAATGGCTGCTAAATTGGTATTGTAACTGGCTGCAGCCGTGCCAGTTAAAACGGTTGAAATTAATTTTTAAACCTAAATTTGAAGTTTGCTTCAGGCTAGGAGAGAATTTTTTACGCTGTCTCTGGCATTTTTGTCATCCAGTTGAAGACAAGTGAAGGTAGGCTTCGTATAAACATGCATCTTTATGTCTTTACTAACTTAGTTCTGTTTTCTGTTGTCTACTAGTTTACGCAATCCAGAAGAATACTTAATTCATTCCACCTTAGGACATTTAAAAAAAATTTTTGAACGTCTGCCAACAGTATTTTTTTATAGTGTACAAATCAAGTGAGTTGGACCAGAGGTGAGACGAGAGAAGGCCAGCTTTCTCTATAGATATTCTATTTTTAAGACAGGTAGACGCCAGTAGCAGGACTTGTGAGATGGTAGTGCGACATGGTTGTCCTGGCAGCCAGACGTTATTCTAGCGCTGTAGCTGGGTACTCACCCAAGTTGCAAACTTGCCAGGTAGCACCGCTAAATGCCAAAACAAAATGATTTTATTTTTTTCCTATATATCTGATTGATCAAATTAGTTTTTGGTTATGTTTTACTAGAATTTTCAGGTTGCTAAACATAAAAAGAACAGATTGAAGCATGCCTATCAGTTTTTATGCAATGCTTAGATGAGGATGATATTTTGAAGTAATTTTTTTTTATGTGGACTGAAAAAATTGTTGTGGTAAGATGCGTTTGTTACAGTATGCATTTTAGGCTGCCAAAAAAACTTTGAAAGTGTTGCAGTTCTCAAATTTCATTATTGCTAAAAATGAAACATATGAAAATAACATGAAGCCTCTTTTGTTCCCTGCACAGGTTTACCACAGAGCTAAAGATTTCTTCCGAGATCTGTGTAAACTGATGGCGGAGCCCGTAAAACCTCATAGCGTCTCAGATGAAAAAGATGCGTCTCCCTCTGATGGAGAATTCCCACCAAGCCCAAGCGGTGGGTGATCTGAAATTTTTAATACATTTTTACAAAAACTTTTTTTTTTGGAGGGGGGGCGGTGAGGAATTTATAAGTCTTTGTTAGGAAGGGTTTTCAAATTAATAAATCGCTATTTTAAAGGGTTAAAAATTTTAGCACTTCCATAAAAATTTTGTTGTTGAGATTGACTGGAAAATTCACTTTTTGAAATTATGATTGTCAATAATTCTACCTCTCCGAAGTGTCAAGACGCAGATGCCCAATTATTTCGCTCCTTATTTAACTTTCCAGGGTCAGAAAGTCAACTGACCCAGCAGAAGAAAACACATTCACATGGAGGAGCATTGACTGATACATCGAATCTGATAGACTTGTCTCCGAAAACCTGCCCCACTGCTAGTACTAGCGGCTCTTCATCAGGGATACACATAGCTCCATCTTCCTCGGTAGCATCGTCAGCATCTGCATCAGAATCAAAGGCAGACATTGACCATGTGCTTATCGTCAGCCACGGCTTGCTGCTCCGAGAGCTCAAGCGAGTCATCCTGGAGAAGTTTAAGGGTGTTCTGGAAGGTCCGATGGCCCAGGAGGCGCTGGCAGTAAGTCCTAACACGGGCGTGACAAGTGTCACCATGTCTGTGAATTACAAGTACAACAAAATCAAGTCCCAGTGCATTGAATGTCACTGCTTCAACTGCGCAGCTCATCTCCGCGGCTCCAATACAAATCTCATCTCTCAGGCTTTGTTTAAAGGAGCTCTGTGATTTGTTGTTCTCTGTAGAGCAAGATTTTCTGGTAACAATCTACGAGTTTTAGTTTGAGAATTTATGAGATTAATCTTATCAAAGTATAGATCTGGCCTCCGACTTAATTATAAACTTTAACATCACCTAGTTATAAGAGAAAAGTGACTGCGGTGTAACTCTGAATTAGTTTCTTTAAATGTCTTTTCTTACTTCCCTTGGATTTGCTACAACTACAAGATAAGTATTCAGGTGTTCTCTTGAAATCTTTTGTAATTAACTTTAATGAAATCAACTGGCTAAAATACAAATATATAGATGTACTGGTTTTTTCATGATTCCTTTTGATATTTTTTATTGTATGTTGTTTTTTTTATCTATGCATGTTGTACCTATTTCAGTGAAAAAATAAGTGAATTTTTTTTTACAGCAGTTGGGTCCAGGTTTTTTTTCTTTTTTTATTGGTGCTCTAACTTCATTCAAATTTTATTAGTATCCGACAAGAAGAATTAATATGAAACTGTCTTTGTTTAACACTGTATGACAGCTTTGACAAGGTATTGGTCTTTGAATTTCATTGAGTCTTTGTAGATTTTCCATCCTTTAACTGTTTCATTTTTAAAGTAATCTGTCACCTATGGCAATGGTTTTTAAATTCCCATTGTCGTTTCTCAAGTTGACTAATTGTCTTTTATTTTTATATTATAGCGTCAGAAAAGACTTTGTTTTTTCTGGTTGTAGTGTCTCCTAAGTCTGCTTTGCTCATTATGAGTTTTAGTCCTTAGGCACTGAGGGCATTCCTGTAGCAATTACAGATGTTTTTTATCTATTTGTTATGTAACATAACTCTGTTGTGACCTTTCCCTTTCATACACTCGTATAGTGACTGCATTTAGGCCTCTTTATTATTAACATAGGGTGAAGCCCTTACTTTATCAATGTTGTAATCATTCTTTATTTCCTATGTTCTAAAAGAGAACTTTATATATAGTGCAAACTGTCCTTAATTTCGGCTTATGTTGACGTATTTAGATTTTCTCATTAATTTTGTCCTTCAGTGTTGTGTTTGAATATTTTTCAAATGAATTTTAGTTGATATTTGTGCAATCTGTAACTTTCTGTAATTTTAAAATTTGCATGCAAAAACTTGGTGCCATCCATCATCATCTTCCCAGGAGGAAACGCTGGAGATTTGTCTCGCAATCAGTCCGAACGAGTAGGAGGTGACATATTGTCACATAACCAGGCATAGAAATTGTTTTAAATGCTTTTGATTTTTGTAAAGAAAATGATTGATATTTTTAAGCTTCTAAATGTTAAAAGTTGCTTGAAATTATCAAAATTTGGTAGAAAGATATTAGATTTTGTTTTTGTTCAAAATGAAAAAAAAGAGGAAGAAGGAAATCTATTTTTAGAACATGTTTTTTCCCTGACCCACCTCATTTGGACTGGTGGCCAGACATCTGTTTCGCGCTCACAACGGATAGTTCAGTTGTAATTTTCTTTTTGTTTTGCAGTAACTTCTATAGACTGTATTTTTGTTTCTTTGAAATCTTGCCGGTGATAAGTAAAGAGAAAATTCAGGGGCATTATAATTGTGAAAGCAAACGAGTGATATGGTGCAATCAAATTTTTATGGCTATGATTTAGATTTTGCCTTGCTTAACTTATATAGAGGCTGAGTAAGCATACCTGAAGATGCTTTAAGCTTTATATATCTCCAATTACTGCCTTTTTTCTTATCAAGTGTTGTAATATAAATATATGTATATATACGTGTAATATGTGTTTCATAATCTCCTCACCATTACAATCAACTAGTCATATAGAGAAGAGAAGATTTGAAATAAAGTTGAGAATGCTACCTTAATAAACAGTTTTAACTTACAGGTATGTGCATACTATAGTTATAAATATGATTATACACAGTGGAATCCTGATAAAGTGAACACCTCGGGACCGAAAAAATGTGTTGATTTTAACCATTACAAAAATATAAAGAAATACAAAATGGGACTGCAAAACAGAGTTGACTTTAAGCAAGAGTTTCCATCAAAGGTGTTGACTTTAAGTGGATTCCACTGTAATTATTTTAACAGAACGCT
>BMAT01013674.1:51737-64675 GCA_019649035.1 Elysia marginata | reverse complement strand
TCACATCAAGAGTTTTGTCCATATTTTGGGTGTAGGCAAGGAATAATGAGCACTGTGACCAGAACTTTGTTAATTTGAGTAGGTAAATAAATTATACTGCAAACTGTGAAGAGGGAAGAATATAACTTTTATAACTGTTTAAGTGTAAAAAAAGTTAGTATAGTACGTATATATTTGAAAGCTTTTTTTAAAATTTCACATACAATATATTATTATTAGGCTTGTATAGTATATTTTCTTTTAGTTATAAATCCTTCTAAGTGGAAGTAAAGCAAAAAAAGGATTTTTTCGCTAGTGTTGGCACCACCCAATGTAATTTGCTACTATAAAAAAGTTTCAGTAAGCCTAAATTTTATTTCATTTTCCCTCGCCTGGCCTGGAATTTTGACATTTGGGCATGCAAATTCCTGGAAACACCCTGGAATTTGATAGCTTGGTGGCTGCAGGAACCCTGTGTACATAGCATGACTAAGGAACAAGACTAAAACAATCTTTAACTTCGTTACAGTCATATTTTACTCAATTATATATATATATTATCCATTAAAACCCACTCCACTTTCTGACGAAATGAAGGTACCGATATCAATTTATTAACTATCGACTTGGCAAAGTGTCTCAGGCAGACAACTATGTTATTATGTTATAAGAGTGCCGAAACCAAGAGGATCGAGAGAGCATCTGTAGCAGTATTCCCAGTATTCCTGAACAATTGCAGTTCCTAAATTTATTTATAGTCTTTAAGAAATAAGATCTAATTGAGGGTCACTCTTGTAACTGTAAGACACTGTCCTATAGATAAATATGCAAAATTCACACTCACATGTGCTATACCTTTCCCCCCTTAAAACAAAGCACCTTCTTTCTCTAACTCTAGTTTTTCCCTTTTTTATTGCTATCCTAGTCAAGTATGTGTTGTATCATCAAACTGTCAATATACTCACTGTACCGTACTTCATGGACAGATCCATTAATGTTGTTCTGAAAAATGTATAATTTCCGTGAAATTTGAGACAGTTGACGGTTTTAAAAAACCCTAAATCACTTGCCCAGGACTGGTTCAATTACAGGAAAATTCATCAAGGGTAAAGCTCCAACAAATCTCTGCTAGGAGCAGCCAAGTTAATTTTAAATTGATACAGAAAATTTTTAAAAAATAATGACTGATAGAATTTCAGTATTCAAAATTTTTTTTGAAGTTATCATTAGTTGTTTATTAATTTGTTGTTATTTACTGCTTAGGCCAAGACCATCAAAACCAGTGGAGGAGTCAATATTGTCCAAGCTGTGTCAGTAAGTTTAGTGCTGAATGTTTCATAGACATAAATTGAAAGTGTAGAAATGAGTAAGAAGATAGTATAAGTATTTCACTTTCAGTTAACTTAAAGTTGAAAAACTTTCAAAACTTTGGACTTTTTGTAAATAAAAAAAATCCTGCTGTTATGTTTGATTTAAATTTACTTCAGTTTCCATTGATTTATCCTTGACTGTTAAAAAATAAAACTTAGATTTTAAAGCTTTAATAATTCTTCAATACTTGCTGCAATGCAGATAGAAAAGAAATCTCCAGATTTTCCCTCAAGTAATTAGCAGAAAAATATTATTGATTGTGACATCTTAGTTTGGCCGTTTATGATGATATACATGTTATTGTTAAAGATTGAGATTCTGTCTATATTTTTCGTTTTATGTCTCGGGGTAATTTTTTTTCTCCTCAGAATTCTAAAAGATGCACCCAACATATTTCACTGTAAGAAGAAGATAGAAGATGATAAGGATAAAGCTGAGAAAGAAAGGATAAGGTAAACACTTAACTTTGTCATGTAAAGTGTTAATGAAGGCACAATCTAAAAGCAATGGTTTTGCTCTATGCAATAAAATATAAAGTAACTAGATTTAGGGATACCATTTACACTAGTTTGTTTTTTGGTCATTCATCGGAGTGAAAATTTCAGTAAAAATTCTATGTCCTTAAAATTCACTGTGAAAGAAAATTGCGAATTTTAATATATTTGTGAGCTATATGGGACACAAAGTGGCTCTTTGGATGTACTAACAACTGTTCCTTTTCGCTGTGCAAACGTGCCCTCACACTAATGGCTTCAATTTATATTAATCTGTTGTTTCAGCCTTCTTCTCAGTTGATTGAACTTTCAGAAACAAGACTATTGCAAGTCGTCAGCGTCACATGAGTTTTTTCCTCCTCTCATGTTCTTGTGATCACGCCTTTCTTTGGATTAGCATTACATGATCTTATTTTTCAATCTTTGAACAAATAGATAATTTAATTTTAACCCAATTGGTTATCAATTGATGTATATATCGATGGCAGGCACATCAAACCTCTGATGTTAATATAGATAAAGAAGCCATATTAGAGGTTCTATGTGCCTGCCATCAATATGAGGGTCAAGACGACCAATAGAGTTGTGCATGGGTTTTGTGGATTATTTGTGTAACTTGTTCTACTTTCTATTTTAATGCAGGTCCCAGCTTCAGATAGGCACATCTAGTGTGTTGCGTGCTTTGGAGCGTAATGACTTGCAGTGTGTTTTAGTGTCTGGCAAAGCCACCCCTGCCATAACTGTGGATCATGTGATCTCCCTCAGCAAAGACAGAGGTTGTCCCCTGTTGTGTCTTGATGGTTTATCAGCGGCACTTGCACTTGCACTAGAGTCAAAATGTCTGCCTTTGAGTATTGGGTTTAGAGTAAGTCAATATATTTTTTTCATTGAATTAGTGACTTAGGACGAGTATATTGGTTCTTCAACTTTTTGTTGCAATGATTTTGGTGTTAACTGTAGTTCAAAAACTAAACTATCTTAAAATTGGCATTATATTTATGAATAAAAGAAAAAAAATATTTTTAACAAAGATTTATCTATTTACAACATTATATCCATGGGGACCCACCATAAATTAGGAAGTGCTAATAGTTTTTGTCAAGTAGAAACATACAAATTTAAAGTTTGTTTTGTCTTTTTAGGAAAATTAAAAGTCAGGGGCAAGCTTAGGCCTTCCTTAATATAAGTGGAAAATTTGTAAACCGCAGGCATATCTTTTTTAATGTTGTTTCCCCCAAGAATGCTTCTTGTGGCACTCCAATGAGCTCTCTCTATTGTATGCTCAAAGCAAACAAGTGAATGACAACTGACACTTGATACCTTAACTAAGACCTGAGTTAGGCTTGAAGTTCACATGAAGTTGTAGATTTGGTCAGTTTACTTGTTGTGAGTTATCATGAGACTGCAACAAAAAAAGGCATGGTATTCACACGGTATTGAGAGGTATTCTGCAAACAGTGAAAGATAAACTTTGTTTTCTTCTATGGGAATGAGCAGAATCCTGAACGTATTTATCAGTTCTGAGAATTTTTTTTCTTTTTAGGAGGTGGCAGGTGGGATGGGGAGTCTTCGAAAGTGATTGGTCAAACAGGTGAAAATATGAAAATCCTCCAGGGTTACTCAACGAGCTAGGTACCACTATACTACATAGATCCAATGGTTTTGCGTTTTATGATTATGAAATATACCTATCGCCTCCTTGATAAAGGACAAGCATTGATTAAACTTGAGTATAATTTCCTCATGAAAATGATATTTGATGCACTGGTGATAAAAATCCATGTAAACATTTGTCTTGCACCCAGTCCAAATGAGTTTTGAGACGAAATTGGAAGTTAGTCAGATATTGGTATCACAGAAAAGCTTATTTTCTCTTCTTTCAAGTGCAACAAACAGAACAGCTCTATCTTGCTTCTGTGTGGAGTTATAGCCGTTAGAATTCGGCAGGGTATGGACTTGTGAAATGGCAGAGAGAGGAGAAAATTGCTTTTAAACTTTAGACAACTAAAAGGGTTAAGCCTCGAGCAACTAAATCAATTTAACACAGGAAATTTAAAAATTCAACATGAATCAGGTGTGAAAACTGTTGAGAAATGGTTTTATTGACTATCTAAAATAAAAAAAGAAATTAGACTTCTCAACACCCAACAAACTTTGAATGTCTATATCTCAAAACTAGGCCTTTCGAATGTGAGACATTAATGAAATATTATTTTCAAAACATTGTTGCGAAAAGAATTTTGCAGTTGTTCACCTTGTCTTTGATAGAAAGTATCTTTGTACCACTTAAGACTAACTGTTTTTCATTTGGCACATTCACACGAAACTGCACTAGTGGATCAGGGAGGATGTACTCTTGTTTCAACAAGGGAGACAATATAGAGCACAGCAGTCATAGATATTCTTAAATCCAAGGCGAACAATGCAAAAACAAGCGAATAATTTTCCTTTGAAAATTTTTTAAACAGATAAGTCTTCATTTAAAAAGAAAACGTTGACTTAGCAGTATAAAATTACTGTTGTGTATATATATTCAAAGGGTCAAAATAATGTGATATGCATCTTTTCACCAAGTGCACTAGATAAAATGGGCATACTCTGGTTAAATCAGAAAAATATAGAAGCAATTTTATATAGAAGCAAGAGCATAGCTGGGGCGGTGCGGTCAAGTTGATTAATTACATTTCATTACAGTTTGGTTGGTCTTTATGAGACAAATTTTACAGACTCGCTGAAGGCTTAAAGAATATGAGGTAAAGAAAAATAAGAGCAATTTTAATATTATAGGCCTACTGCCTAGTTCAAGTATTTCAAACCTCACAGAAACAAAGTTTAGCTTTGAATTATCTAAAACTATAATAATCAATATAAATTACCAAAGAAGAATGAAATTGTAACGTAATATTGAATAAATGAAACAAGTGGTTGAGGTGTTCAGGTTTGAATTATTCGGACACGATTGTATCCTAGTAGTAAAAAAAAACAAAGGTGATCAACTGTTTGTACATTGCCATCTTACTAGAAATTTTTATTCTACTAAAAACTCAGAAACTGCAAGATGGTCAGCAGTCAGACTTTTCTGAGGTGATAGCGTTGGTGAAGGATCACACACATTGGAGTGCAGGAAGTGGCGGCTCTGATAGCTCAAGTTTACAAAATCTCTCGTCTCAACAAACGCCTTCTCAGAAAGATCAGCCTTCTTTGTCTAGCAAATATTGGGGGAAGCAGAGGTGAGAGCAAAATGAAATAAAAGATTGTTACACAAACCAAAAAGCTTAAGTTAGAAATAACAAATTTAGTTTACTTTAAGCTTCAGGTCTATCTGATGAAAACCTTTAGAAGTTTAGCAATTTATCAGAAGCTGCTAATGGAGAGTTTATATGGTGCCTATCAAAAAATATATAAATATATTTGCGTTTTTGTTCGCTATCTGTTCTGTTCAATTTGAGTCAATTACAATCTTTTGTCTCCTCCCCTGTTTTATATAGATATGTTCAGCAACTTTTCTTTATAAGAAACATTTTAGAGATTTAAATAAAGCAAGATGACATTTAAAGAAAAACTATGTTTTCATTTTACTATAATTTTAAAAATGTCTTGCGGTTACTAGTTTTGAGAAATTCAGTAAATGATAAAATGCATGGTAACAAAATATCAATGCCGCTGAACATGAAGGTTGCAAATATGGTTTGCCTTGGAGATATAAGGGCATGCAAATAACACAATTTCTCACTTAAGTCAATATTATTGGTTATTTCCCTTGGAGATGGACTTAGGCAGAGTTGACTGTATAGCAAACATTTAATATTGGCTCGATGTTTAATCTTTTTTATGGTTTTTGTTTTTGCAAGGAGAGTGCTCCAAGGTTTAGTTAGGTTTTTTTTGTGGTTTTTTTTAGGATATTTGAAAGTTATCTGTTATTGGTTCAATCTTAGAAATTGTCAATTCAAGTCATCAGCTGTTGACAATGGTTCAATTGTATTAAAATCTTTGTTTATCTGCTAGTATCACACACTGCTGCTTTCAATTTTTAATCTGTTTATCTTCAAACACTCTTGCAAGAATGTCAGGAACCGAGTGTACCTGTTGAAATTCTTAATCTCTCAAATAAGGATGCATAAAGGAATCCATCTCAGTGAAGGTGAGAGGTATTGCTATATATACTGACATTTTATCAGTATTTATCATTAACATTTGAATTCCAATGATTTTTTTTTTGTTCTTTCAGGGCAGTACGCATAAACACATCAGATAAAAAGGATGTACTTGCTGAAATCAAAAGGTTAGGAATAGCATCGAGTGTAAAGATTGTTTCTCTAAGTTTTTGTTGATTGTTTTAACTTTTATTTTAAAATCACAAAAGTTAGGAATAGCATTGTGTGTAAAGATTGTCTCCCTAAGTTTGTGTTTATTGTTTTAACTTTTATTTTAAATTCATCTTGTTTAACATGCTCTGTTTTAATCTTTAGCAGTTACACTAGCAGAGGAGTTGAGCATTGCCCTGTGGGTGGGCTTACCCTCGATCGCTACTTATTTTTGCATTGCAGTACAGCACTGTTGGGGAAACAAACTTAAATATAGCCTTTAATGATACTTTATAAATAGCTGTCTCAGAGTATGTCTCTCAGGGATCTTAAGTAACATTGACCTAAGAATAATGCTATTCAGATTTAATTGTAAGCATGTAGCACCGGCGTATAATGCTTTATAACCATAGCAGATTAAACTTGGTATCAGTTAGAATCACACATTGTTTTTTTCTTCCCCAGAGTCTTTTCATCTTCAGTAAATGAGTCACCAGTCCCTGATAAAGGTTCAAAGCAGAAGAAAAAGAAACGTAAAGGGAAAAGGAATGTAAAGGAGCCATTTGAAAAAGATTTGCAGTATGTACTTTCTAGATGAGCACCCATAATTAAGAACAAAGGGAGTAACAAGAACTGTGGATATAAACAAGGATTTCATAATCAGTTTTTCTCTCTATTTGCACCCTATAATTTTTTTTTTTTTTTTGGGGGGGGGGGGCATTACGAGGGACCAGATCACTTACCTCAGTAGTTATTAGAAACAGCGGGATGAAAAAAAATCATCAAACATAAAGTAATTGCCGAAAATATCCCACCATTCAAGCATCAGAGTCCTGCTTATATGCCACTACATTTATAGATACCCTCTCCCCACATCTCCACTGACTTCACTTGTGTAAAGGCCTCAGATTACCACAGGGCCTAGGATGGGATAGGAAAAGGGCTAGCGCAGGGTAAAGGACAGGGTATAGACAAGGGCTAGGGCAGGGTATAGGACAGAGGATAGGTCAGGGTATATACAGGAGCTAGGGCAGGGTATACTATAGGGTATAGACAGGGGCTGGGGCAGGGGATAGGACAGGGTATATACAGGAGCTAGGACAGGGTGTACGACAGGGTATAGACAGGGGCTGGGGCAGGGTATAGGAAAGGGGATGGGGCAAGGTATAGAACAGGGGCTAGGAATATTTCATGCTAGCCCGTGGTGCACTCCAGCTATATCTTGCTCCCCTTTCAATAGAATCTTTAGCAATATGAAAGTGCATGCTATAACAGGATCTCTTTTAAAAAAAAAAACAACAAGATGAGTTATGTAATTGCCGAGTTTCAATGTATGTATTGTATTATTATTCTACCAAATCATTCCTTACTGAACACTTGAATATGAGGATAAACTTTAAAGTTAATGAGACTGTTAAAAAGTAGATTTACAAAGAAAGAAGGCATTTTTTTTATATACTTTGTGAGTAGCTTTACTTTGGATCATAACATTTTCATGTGAACTTCAGTTGACTTGCCCTTTTTTTAACAGAGAAACATTTTTCTTAGTTTCCAGATATAAACTTTTTAAAATTTATATTATATTTGAGATTTAAAGAAATAGAAGAATAAATCCACCATACAGCGCATTTTTTCAAATATTTATCTACAATGTCTAGCCCATTTGAACCGTTCATGGGATGTCTAATTCTCTTTTTAAAAAAAACCTCCAAAATTCTGATATCTGACAACTGATTTATTAGGATTGGTATCATTAGCAGCAGAGATGGTGGTTGTAGTAAATAGCAATACTAGTTATACTGGATACTTGATAGTAGGAGTAGTAGCAAGGGCAGAAGTGATTGTAAAAATAGATGAGCAAAAGTATTTATAAATTTATTATAGGGTTAAGATATGATGTGATGTTGACAAAGTGAAAGACCCAAAAATCTTAGATTTCCAAGCTGAGACAGAGAATCGGTTCTCAATACTACTGAAAGACTGACACAGTGACAGGCAAATGAAAAGTGCCCTGATGAGCTTTTGGATAACATAAAGAAAGTTTGGGCATAGACAGCAGAGACAAAGATGGGTAGGAAGACCAGAAATCCAACAAAATTGTATATTAGTGATGAGGTTAAAGAACTAGCAAGGAGAAAAAGCCTGTCAAAAAACAGTTAAAAAAATAAATACAAGCATGGCTAGAAAACAAATGTTGTAATATCACAGGAGCCAACATATATACAGAAAGCCCTAAGACATGTTCCAATAGATAGCCAAGCTTAGCAAAAATCAGTTTCAGTCAAAGAATCAATGCTTAGACAACAAAAATGGTGTAACCTTGTCAAAAGTAGAAGACATCCTAAATAGATGGCAGCAGTATGGAAAAGCTTTGTTTGGAAAAACTTTTGAAACTGTATCAGAAAACCAGCCTTCCCTTGCTGACTATGAGCTTGAGCCTTATAC
Organism: Elysia marginata; assembly: GCA_019649035.1. Lineage (NCBI taxonomy): Eukaryota > Metazoa > Mollusca > Gastropoda > Plakobranchidae > Elysia > Elysia marginata. The sequence goes on along the minus strand of BMAT01013674.1, from coordinate 56,082 downwards.
CCTGAAGGAAGTTGCTTTTTGTCTGTCAGTGTGGGTTCTAATAACTTTACTTGAAGCAATTCTTTATAGACAAGTACATCTAATAACCAGTTTTAGTCAGTTTTTAGTCTGACAGAGTTTTAAACCAAGGGTGGTCTTTTTGGCTAGCTTTGATTTTTCAATCTACAAAGCATATACATGAAACTCTAGTTTCTCTATTTTTTTAGTTGTGAATTCCTCCATCTCTATCCCCAGCTCCCAGTTTGAGGCAGGTAAAAGAACTGTAGTGGGCGCTGTAGAGCGAGGTCGCGTTGAGCTGGTGTTGATCTCCCATGAGGTGGAGGAAGTAGTCAACTCGTCTCCCTTGTTTCAGGAGAAGATAAAGTTTCCCCCGGTGATTGTCTTACCAGGCTTGACCAGCACGCTGAGGGATCTGACTTCAGGCGCCTGCGGTTTCTCTTTTATGGCTATTAAGGTTTGTCACTGTTTTCAACCATTTCTTTTCAATCGTTTCAGCTTGGGTTTATTCAAGTTTCTAAAACTCCGAAAAGTTATGTTTAAGTAAAAGATAGTGGATTAAAAAATGGCCTAAAATTGTTTTCGTTGTTTTAAAAAAGAAATACTTTTTTTATACTAATAATGAGTTGGTCTCCTTGTAGAAAAAAAAGAAATTTGTGAAGATGAAAAGTATCTGAACTTGAGTTTTTGAAATTTTATAAGGAAAACCAAGAAGATGGAGTAAATGTAGTTATTTTTTACAAAAATTACATTTAGGATCTGATTAAATTATTTTTAAACATTGCATCTTGTGAATTAATGTCAGTAATGCAAGTGACATGTTTTTAAAAAAAACGTAAAATAATGTTTTTAAATCTGGTTTGCTGTGCTTCAAAACTTTGCCTCTGTTCTTTTGAGTCCCGTATTGGATTAAACAAAAAATCACCAATGTTTCAAGCCCCAAAGAAACAAGTTTTAATTTTGAATACTGCAAAATCGTTACACTTATAATCAGTAGGCTATGTACTACAAAATACAGAGAAAATGAGTATTCTCAATATACATGTCATTTAAGTTAAAGAAATATTGAAATTATCCAGACACAAATTATTTGGACTCTGCTGGGGTTTTTTTCTTATCCTAAGTTGCCCAAAGCCCCAACCCAATTGTTTATTTTTTGTTGTTTTTTCTTTTCTTTGCAGAAACTGAAGCTTCTGCCCTCTGATTCTAAGCAAGATTTTAAACAAGTTATAGAAATGTGCTACAAAAGTCTAAAGACAGCTGTAAAGCAAGGTGTTGGAGCTGAAAACAAAGATCTGCTGGCGACCAATTGTATGAATTCTGAGCAAGAATCAAGCAATGGGGCAACGAATACTGACAAGGAGAGAAGAGAAAATCAGATTGAAACAAGGGAGGAAGAAGAAGATGATGATGAGGAAGAGGAAGAAGAAGAAGACTATTCATATTTATACACGCTAAAAGAGGACTCTAAAGATTTAGCTGAACTGAGGGCAGAGCTGAAATGTGATGTGGAGAGAATGAAGAAAGATACTTCTTTTTCTGTAGATTTTATTTCTTTGTCTTCTTCAACCACTGAGGATAATAAAAAATCTTCCAAATCTAGGTCAAAACAGCAAAATAAAATAGCCTCTGTCAAACAGCCTAATACTATAACTCCGAAAAATGCAAGAATATCAAAAACAGAAAGCTCAGAAGAAATATCACCATCAAGTCAAACCTTGAAGAGTCAAGAAAGTAGTGATTATCTCTCCCTGAAGTCTGCAGAAAATTCAACCCTCGGTGGTCACCTTTCTCAATCACAACCTGAAGTACCAGTTAGAACTGATGAAAAGCAGCCTGAAACATCCATGGACTTTATTTCTTTTTCTTCTTCCCAAGAGCAACCTACAGCGCAAACAAAGCAGGCAGAAGATGATAAAGATCAAAAATCTGCAAGTACGATTTGCGTCTCTGGTGCAGGAGATCTTAGCAAAAATGATCATCGTGGAAATAGTGCTGGTAGTTCAAATAGTAATGAAACTTCCGAGCAATCCAATTTATCTCTTTTCCAGCCTGCAGAGTCTTCGTTATTTTTGCTGGACAGAAAAGGAGATGCTGCCAGCAAAACTTCAAAGACTTCACGAGTTTCTGGTGCACTGGCCTTAAATAGTGGAGAGAAAATAGAGTCAGGGAAACAAGAAGAGATTCTTGTTGTTGGGGACCTAAAACCTTCCAAAGGAAAAGAGGGTCTTGACATTCTCTCCATAGATGTCGCCGCTAGAAGCAAGAACAAAACAAAGGCCTTAAAGAGAAAGCTAGGTCAAGAAGAAGGCTTCATTTCTTTCAAATATACCGAAGCCAATATAAACACAATGGTTGCAAATCCAGAGAAGAAGAGAAAAAAGAAAAAGAAGAAATGAGTAAATAAACCTGAAAATTACACATCTATGAGTGTATTTAGTTTGCGTTTATTTTTGTTTTCAACTTGTGTTTTGTGACAACTTTGAACTGTTCTTCTAAGACATAAGAAGATACCGGTAGCGCTGCCAGCTAGTGCACATTTCAGTATTAATTCAGGACCAGATTGACTCCCAAAGTTCTGGGGTCCAGACAATGACACTAAAATACTCCAATAAGTTGGCAGAGAAAACAATATATAGATCTACAATCAGCATAATGGTATTGCAACTAGATCTTTAAAGTCGATATTGCCATTGTAATTCAAACATTAAACACTATCCAGCATAAATAAAATGTTTGTTAATGTCTTGGTGTCTACTGGTTTTTGGGGTAAGAAAAGGGACAATTTATTTCTGAGTTATCATATTTTTTTTTACTTTAGCACCCTGAGCATGTATCCATCACTTATTTCAGTCATATATTTCTTTTTATTTGTTCATAATGTGAGTAATGAAATGCTTTGAGAAAAAGTGAAATGTGGGTTTAAACTAGCAGCAATGGAGCTGAAATACTGTATTAAAAACAATATCATCTGTTTACATTTAAAAAAAACCCATAAATTTGGTAAACTGATTCAGATAGTGATATAAAGTTTGAGTGAAGCATACCAGCAACAATTTGAGAAACTCCAGGTAATTACATAAACTAAACTGTATATAATTTATAAGTATAATTGGAAAAAATATAATTTTACAGACAGATTGATAAAGTTAAAGGAATCTAAAACTGATACTGTATTGCTTTAGATAAAAGAAATTCTCTCTACATGAGGAGGTAGTCAAACCTACCTGGCTAAGTCAAAACTTTTCTAAGACTCCCTTGCTTTTTTGCTATGTTTTGATGTCTTCCATGAAGACCACCTTACCAACACGACTGCTGGCAGTTTTATTAACTTACAGTAGGCTATTACAGTGTGTATTTACAATCTCCAGTTTTTAAAAAATCTTATGTACCGCTCTTCACCTGAGAAGAATCAATCATCCACCATCTGCCATGAACCTTCAATTCTATAATAAATTTTTCAGAATTACTTTTTGTTGCTGAAATGAAGCAAACGGAAACTAAGAAAAAAAAGTTTTTTGCTACATGAAAAAACAAATTTGAAAAGAACTGCATTTTATAGGTTTACATTACAAGCAGGATGCTCATTGCGACCATCTGTCCACCACTAAAGAGTCATTCTCGAACTTTAATGGTCACCTTAAGAAATTTTACTCGTGATGTCCATATAAATTGAACCAGGAGATTTTAACATTTGCTTAATCTGAACTATTTTCAGATTAGTGATATAAGGTTTCCCTTTTTCAATGTACATGTTGTATGTTGAGGATTGCAAATTAAATTTGTTTCCTGGCTGTTTAAAATTCACTGTATGCAGGCTAGGCTACATCTAAAAAGTAAATTTTATGTTGGAAATTACAAAAACGTAACTCATTGAGTCCCATGTACCGCTCACACACAGAACTTCACTAATTGAGTCCCGTCATGTGCCGCTCACACACAGAACTTCACTGATTGAGTCCCGTCATGTGACGCTCACAATCACTCACAGAACTTCACTGATTGAGTCCCGTCATGTGACGCTCACACACAGAACTTCACTGATTGAGTCCCATGTGACGCTCACACACAGAACTTCACTGATTGAGTCCCATGTGACACTCACAGTCACACACAGAACTTCACTGATTGAGTCCTATGTGACGCTCACACACAGAGAACTTAACTGATTGCGTCCCATGTGCCGCTCACACAGAGAACTTCACTGATTTAGTCCCATTTGACACTCACAGTCACACACAGAACTTCACTGATTGAGTCCCATGTGACACTCACAGTCACACACAGAACTTCACTGATTGAGTCACATGTGACACTCACAGTCACACACAGAACTTCACTGATTGAG
>BMAT01013674.1:16107-42901 GCA_019649035.1 Elysia marginata | reverse complement strand
GATTTCACCTGGGAAAGCACATTCTGGACATAATATGTGGCAGTTATCGTAGTGTATTGTGGCAAAATGTCATTTACAAGTGGGCCACTGCAACCGAAGAATACCGTAAACATTCTCTTTCGGCTTTGAAATCCTGGACGCAACACGACGGGTCTGTCTCCTTGCCCATCTACCCACATGCGATTGAGGCGTTTCGGTGAGATGCTAAAGAAGGGAAACCAAGTTTCATCACCTGTGACAATGTTGGAAAGCCTTTTAGGTCCACGCGGTTCAAATAAACTCCGCAATTTCGTTGCACAACTAACCCTCTCTCTTTTTTGATCAACCGTTAACAAAAAGGGTATCAATCGGGTACATACCTTTTTCATACAGAGATGTTCAGTTATGATGGTATGAACTGTACCATACGAAAGGCCGTTGGTGTCGCTTAATTCTCGCACAGAGATATGGGGACATTCATCAATGTCTTTCTTGATAGAAGCAATAATCTGCTCGTTCACACTTGATTTTAGTCGCCCAGGACGAGGGCAATCGGAAAGTGATTCTTTACCTTCATTGAATTCCTTTACCCAACGGCAAACAGTTTGATAAGAACAGGCACAGTCCCTGCAGACAGCCTGCAAAGTTTCATGGATAGCTTTGCAGATTCACAAAGTTTACAGCGCATCAAAATGTCCGTTCACCAAGTGCGCATAAGAAGATATTTTTTTCCCCAACTTAAGCACATTTGTTACCCCTGTTCACCACGGTAAGGTGGATGTGGGACTTCTAGCGGGATATAATAATGTTAGTATTTATTTATCTCTCTAACTGACTAAAAATGTTTGTTGAAAAACTGATGCAAACCCTTGCTCAAATCATTTTTCAAGAGTTCATACAGTTTTGTCCAGATGTACTTGAGAATGGGGGGAAGAGATGGAGAAGGTAATATGTTGATATCAGTACATTCGGAAAACGAAAAGCACTAACGTGGAAAAGACAGACAAAAACAAGCCTAACCGTTTGAGAGGTATATACATCATATCCTACTGGAATACCCACATCCACCTTCTCGTGGTGAACAGGGGTAACAAAAATGTAGTTAAGTTGATTGAAAAATATCTTCTTACGCACACTTGGTGAACGAATGGGGCAAAAAACTAGACCATCAAATTCACTACATGTATTTACCAGAATCGATTTTGAGCCAAAGTTGATAATATGACATTGTTTATCAGTATCGATACTGAGTTAAGGTGGTTCATATGGCATACTATGTTTTAGTGGCTTGAATCGCAGTGGCTCAAATAGATCGTGCCCCTTGAAGTACAAAGAAGGCAATGTTATACTAATAGGCATAGAAGGCGCCTGGCGCATCGGCTACACGATACGCTTTCAATGCGAATTTGGAATCTATCAAGTTCGCTAGATTCTCGTTTTAACTGACAAAAAAATATTGTAGGGACTGAGCGTTATCTTTTCCATGAGCCGTCTACTATTTAAACAGTCATGCTCAACTAACATGGAAAATATTAGATTTTGCATTAACTGGAAATCAGTATGTCTCTAGCATTTCATGTCTCTTGAAATTGAGTCATACTTACAGTTTGAGCAATCTTTGTTTACAGCATCTGTTAATCACTTATATTGACAATTAAATTCAGCTGTACCCTCCAGTTGTTTATTAAACGTTTTTGTAGAACAGAAATACAGGCCTCTTTAACTAAGTGAAACTGAATACAGAGGGCATGTCATGGCGTTCTGTTCGCTGGTTAACATTGATGTTTGCCTGTTTGTTTGTTTTTTGTTTTGTTTTTTTTTTGTTTTGTTTTTTCTTTGTTACCCGATTGTACATGTATTCCAATAACAGTTTCATACATAAATGCTTTAAGCGGGCGCATAGGCCATTAGGCCTGCATTCTTAAAAACTTTTTTAGTAAATTTTTCCAAACAGAGTACAATGTGTAGAATTAGAGTTATATAAACAAGTCTATCAAAAGTTACAGAAGATAATTGTTGTATACACAGTTACAGAAGATAATTGTTGTATAAAAAGTTTAAAAAGTTCTTGTTGTATAAAAAGTTACAGAAAATAATTGTTTTATAAAAAGTTACAGAAAATAATTGTTGTATGAAAAGTTACAGAAGATAATTGTTGTATAAAAAGTTACAAAAGATAATTGTTGTATAAAAAGTTACAGAAGATGATTGTTGTATAAAAAGTTACAAAAGATAATTGTGGAATAAAAAGTTACAAAAGATAACTGTTGTATAAAAAGTTACAAAAGATAATTGTTGTATAAAAAGTTACAGAAGATAATTGTTGAATAAAAAGTAACAAAAGATAATTGTTGTATAAAAAACTACAGAAGATAATTGTTGTATAAAAAAATTACAAAAGATAATTGTTGTATTAAAAGTTACAAAAGAAATATGTTGTATAAAAAGTTACAAAAGATAATTGTTGTATAAAAAATTACAGAAGATAGGCAACCCTAATTGTTGCATAAAAAGTTACAGAAGATAATTGTTGTATAAAAAGTTATAGGTGTCATTGTTGAACAAAATATTACAGAAGACAATTATTGCATAGAAAGTTAAAGAAGGAATTGTTGTATAAAAATTTAAAGAAGATAATTGTTGTACTCGTATAATAACTTAAATAGGATAATGGTTGAATAACAAGTTACAGAAGTCATTGTTGTATAAAAAGTTACAGAAGTTATTGCTGCATTATAATCTAGGCCTCCGTCAAGCATGCATGACACAACATTGTGAGTAGATGTCACAAATAATTCATTCATTCATGTATCATTCATTAAAATTTGAAAGGGCCAGCCCTCTCAAGACGAGATCGACTACGTCTAAATTTTAGTAAAAACTTATAATAGTTATATAGGAAAGACCAGTAGAGCTCTTATGCTAAAATTTGTTTACTTCTCGCTGCTGCGCTTGTTCACTACGGAGGCTTCAAAAAATTATAACGATAGTTTCTTCCTAGCAGGGATGTAAAATGCCTGGGGATAGAGTAGATGTACGTATCACGTTGACCTTGTAGACTATTATTATGTGATAAAAGATGTGTGGGATAAGAGAACGACACACAACAGAATGCTAAATCTACAGCAGCAGTATCATCTTTGAGGCAACAGATTGTGAGCCATAGCAGCATGGCAAGCCAAGCACGCGAACTTCATTGAGCGCGCGTATTGTAATTTTCTCAATGGCCACGTTTAAGATACGGCCATGCGTCACAAAATGATTCGTGAACTCTTTTTTTTTCCTGATCAAAATCTCAAACAGGATAGACGTACGAAACAATCATAGAAAACTTTGTTACATCTGCTTGTATTCGATCAGTGCACTTTTAGTCAAGCCTATCTGTCTGCCGTGGACAAACGAAATGCAGTATCTGTCATAAGGTTTGTACTGCAGATACTGCTTTTGGTTTGTCCCGGGTAGCAGTGTGTAGTCAACAGATTGGCACTAATTCACAAAACCGAGACGCCATGCACGCTTACCATATTACATCACAAAACAAGCATATATGGTAGTATTCTTTGAAAAAAAACGCGGAGTTTTGCTTTAGAATATTGCCCGTTAAGTACCCTAATGAGTGTTTGTGTTTCCATTGGCTGTGAAACGACTGTGACTGCTTGAATCAGACTGTCCGTAACGTTTCTATCATGTATGAAAGAACAGCTGACTGGTGTAGATCATGCATCTCAATGCCTCATGTTTGTGTTTACACTAATCGTAAAAGAATGGGACTGCTTGAATAAGACTGTCCGTAACGTTTCTATCAGGTATAATAGAACAGCTGACTGGCGTAGTTCATGCACCTCACAACCTCATGCTTGTAAATTCTTTAGGCAATTAGGCATTGCAATATATAACGACATAATTTTCTCCCGATTGATCGTTTTAGATAGGCCAATAATTAACCGACAGCTTCTTATTTAATGCATTTCTCTTTAGCCTTCCGAAGTGTACTTATTTATTTTTTTAATTGACATCCGTTCGGAAGTTGTTTAAATACAACAGACAAACATGCACAGCCTTGTGAAGGACAGCCATTATGTTGTTTAAAATACCATCAAGACAGAGTTGGCTATGTTTGTTCCCTTCCCCGCCCCTCCTCTTTTTGTTTTACTCTCTTGTTCGCCGTCTTCTTAAATCTGCTTCTTCGCTTTGTCATTTTCCCCCGTGCCTATCCGACCTAAAAAATATCCTATTTATGCATCTACCCAGTCGCCCCATTTTGTGGTTCCTTTTCTAAACTTACATTTAGCTCATTGATGTCTGTCTAAAATAAGGTCCTACAGATTTACAATATTTTTCTTGTTTATCTAAATAATTATTTTAAAACCGCTGTATAGTTGATCGCCTCCCCTTACTCGGTGGATCTACCTGTAGGTCTATTTATCTATCCACTTCCCCATATACCTACGATAGGTCTAGAAGGGAAGCTCGACTGTCTGAAAGACGCGCTATTTGAAGCCTGTAACAAATCATACAGTGGCGATGTACCGACCATCTGGAGAAAGGGTGCAACTCTGGTAGTCCCAGAGAAAGGAGACCTCGGAAAAAACAACAAACACACGGAGAATAACTCTGCAGTATGTACAAAGATCTTCAACAGAATATTGTTGAAAAAGATAATACCCGCAAGTAGATAGTAGGTTGAGGATAAATCAGAATGGATTTAGACAGACCAAATCCGAATTCTCACACTGCGAAGGCTTATACAAGGAAAAAAAAGGCTGAAAATTTTCCGGCATTTCTCACGTACTTTGTCGAATTTTTAGCAAAGCCCTGCACATCGGGGAAAGCTAATGGAGATACTGACGGCGTACGGGATCCTTCCCAAAATAGTCACGCTATCAACATGCTATAATACAGGCACACAAGAGCTCAAGTCATATCCTCGGATGGCGACACAGAGTATTTTTTAGATAGGCCTACCAGCAGTAGTACTGCAAGGAGGCATCTTAGCGCCATGTATCTTTATAATCGCTCAAGACTTTGTCACGAGACAAGCAAGTGAAGAGGAACAAAACCTGGGATTTATCTTGGTTAGAACTTGGAGCAGGCGACTCCCAGCAAAAGTAATTTGCGATGCTGATTTTGCGGATGACTTGACATTATTGTCAGACAACCTAAACCAAGCGCAAATATTACTAACAGGACTAAAACGAGCAGCAAGGTTAATAAGACTACCCATCAACAACGAAATTTATGCTCTTCAATCAAGACAAAAGAGAACTGAAAACGGTAGGTAGAGATGTGTTGAACAAAATAGACGACTTTCGATATTTGGGAGCATGGATAAATAACTGGTCAAAGGATATAAATAACAGAATGTGAATTACCTGGTCAGCACTATCCAAAGTAGATAAAATTTGGAAATCGGGGTTGAAGGAAAAACTAAAGATAAAGTTTTTCAGCGGCCGTAGCAAATATTCTCATATATTATGGATCAGCAACGTGGATACTAAAAGAGGCAGCAAGCATGAAACTAGACGGCGCCTACAGTAAGATGCTTAGAGTAGTAAAAGGAGTAACATGGCAGGACAAACTTCCTGGTTTGCAGTCACATCTGATGTGAAGTAAATACCAGTGGCGTGGCCAACTTCCCTCTTGATTTATGCAGATGAATGATATCTATTGTGGACGGACCTGATCCGTAGCCATAAAAGACGACAAATGGGTTTCTCAATAGGTGTCGCAGTTCGCACATAGCCGATGTATTTTTAATGACGGAAGCGCACAGGAATATACGTGCCCACGGAATCTTCTGAAGAAGTGCGCCATCATTCAGGACAAACAGCACCTCCAGTGGATAAGAGTTACCGCATATCGGTGGATATAATTTTCTATAGCTCGTCTGCAAGAAGTGCTCCGTTTCCTTGTCGGACTAAGATAGTGAAATAAATGCTCGACAAATCTCATTTTAAGAAAGCACTTTTGTTCTGATATCATTATTCCCCCTACGGCAGACACAATTTGCTGAAACATTCACTGAGCACAGACAATCACCCTGTCACCATCGAGCTTGACTGTGGGATTTTGGGTTGTTTTTTTTAAAGCCATTTTGACGACTTGGTTTGTTATTTTGAACCTGTAGCCCGCTGCTTTATATTCTGTCATTTTTTCCAAAGATCTCCAGACCCTTACGCTTTTTATGAATTAACAACAGAATCAGCTCTAATGACATGTCATGTTTTCAAATAAGGTCCACCCGCAAATTGGTCTCTTTCTGTGCAGCTTCGTCATCATGTCTTTCTTCTTTATCTTCTGACTAGCAGCAGTTAGGTATTTGTGTTGTTCTCGAGTTGTAAACATCAAACCTGCGAGAGATTGAATTGCTGAATTTATACACGCTATCATGGATAGAAACCATGTCGAACGCCGGGATTCGAACACTCCATGGTGTCACGTGAGCTCTCCTGTTGCTTTGACACTACTTATTAGAACTTTCTCAATTATAAGGTCAGAAGAGAGACTAGCCTCAAAGCGATCGGACTTGCTCGAAAGCTAACAAATTTATCTGGGTTGCTTGTTTGAAGCTAAAGCTTGTCTTTGAAGTACTGGTAAACGGACTTGGTGTACAAGTACATGTAATGGCCACCTGCAGCCAAGAAAAGAAGCATTAGAAACAGAGTAACAATATGCGGATCCCACTTCCCAGTCCTCTCTGCTTTGAGGAAGAACCGTAATAGGTCCATCCTGTCCCAGTATTGCAGCCCTAAGACCTAAGGTAATTCATCAGTTCCACATTCTTTTTCCCGTAGATAAGCTGGTCACTAGCACGCAGTTCATGGACAACAAAGACAGACTTCCAGCAAGAGTTTCACCCAAATTTTCACTAAGAATTATATATCAACGCTGTCATTGGCTTTGTGGGCCTCAGTTGAAATTCTCTGGGTTTGCTGGTTCGAGGTTGAAGTCCTCGTGGGCAGCTGCATTATTTTTTGTAATTAACAGAGTCGATCCAGTTGGCAGTGACGATGGCATTCAGGCAGGAAACTACCAAAATACACTCTGCCCAAGACACTGCCTTTTTTTCTGCATCATATACACTCCAGCATTCGGCGAAAATGCAAGTTTCACAACTGTTTGTAAACCAGTGAGGCCATGAGACGTCTGATGCACACTGCACCATCTATCTCGCCTGATTAACCTCAGCTTCGCTGCTCACAATCATCTTTGCCTTCCACCAAAAACACCACCTCGATAAAAAGTGCTGAATAGTTATTAACGTTAAAGAAAAGGGCTGAATTGTCTGCATTGAAATGTGTAGAATTTAAGGAGATATACAACGTTTGAAACTCAATAAAATCTTTTTTTTTAATTTGCTTGCTACTTGACTACCAAATAATGAAATTTAAAGAAGGACTGCGTTGTTCTTATACTGCTAAATACTGCATTATTTAAAAGATATTCAAGAAAAAAATAGGCTAGATCTAGCACTTTTTGCATTTCTTCAAAGCTAGGACAAGAACTCGTACGAAATTCAGCGCAGTACCCATAAACTGATACAAGAGTTGAAACATATTAGTTCATTTCTTTTTTTAAATAAATTTTGCTTTGGTTCCTTGAGTCAAAATGTCTATATATTACCACTGAAGAAATGTTAAATACAGTTATCGGCAATTTTATCTTTATTTGACCTCTGCGTCACCTTCAGGTGACTGAAATGAAAGTCAAAACGACCAAATATTAAATGAAAGTATTCGAATTTTCACTCCCGACATGAGTAAATATCAACGTTTCAACGCCATCAAATACGTTCTGTCTATCCCTTTATCTGACAGCCACAATACCATAGCTAAAGAAGGAGACTGCATTGTTCACAGCGTGATGTAAAAAGAAATACAACCTTTCCAACTGATTAACAATGTTTTGGTTTGCTTAAAACGTAACGAACCAATTTCTTACTTTATATAATTATAAGGACAATGTGCTATTATTTTTACACTGCTTAACATGTTTCGTTCAGGTTATCGAGGGAAAAAGTAACATTTTTTGCCTCTTAACGCCAAATCAAGGGCAAAAACTCTAATGACTTTGAAAATATTTACCCAGAAAGTTCGGTATTATTATGAATTGACACATCAGATATTTTGGCCTCTACAGTGTGTAGATATGTCAGTATAGTGACAATTCAGAAAGTTAAATACAGTTATCACGCATCTGACCCTTGTTGACCTCTGTCTGGCCTTCAGGGTATTGAAGTGAAATCCAGTTCGGCCAAAAATTAAAACAAAGGTATCAAACTTTTGACTCGTGAAGAAGTTATAAAATTCCAACATATTTAAGTATATTCTGTTGACCTTTTCACCTGATAGCCAAATACTACACTTAAAGAAAGAGGCTGCATTTCTTGTACGTTGATGGGTACGGCTCAAGAAAAAAAACGTCTCAAACTAAAAAAAAATGTGTGTGTGTGTGGGGGGGGGGGGTTAAGTGTGTTATAATTTGACGACATAAAAGCTTACGTTGTAACAAGTATACAATACTATAATTACACTGCTGAATACAGCGTTAATGACAAGATATTTAAGGAAAGAGCACCATTTTTTTTTTTGCATCCCAAATTCAAACCAAGAGCCATAAATCGATCCAAATTCAACCATATTCACCCAGAATTGTGCATGGGACTTGATATTTATCCATCACGTCAAGTTTTTTGCTTCTTCAAAATGTGTCGAAATATCAATATACATATATTATAACGAGCAAAGAAAGTAAAACATGGTTATCTTCATTTTGACATTTATTCAGCTCTGAATGACCTTTTCCTATGCCATCCTCTATTAGATTTTTTGGATCTCGAGTAATCTACAATATGCATACATATCCAAACACGATGAAACAAAAACAATTCTCTTGCAATTTGTTCCAGTTTTTTTCTAAAAACGTGTCGTGGTTACCACGAATCAGTTCCCTAAATAACGGCATTTCTCGTGACTGATAAGATTCACGAAGTAATGGCATTGCTTGGGACTGGTGAGAACAGACGACGAGGAAAAGAATGCACCGCAAACAACCGCTTGCTTTTCCAAGTCAAGAGAAAGTTGGATCGTGAGAACCATGGCTGTAGATGATATTCTCTATAATCATCCTACTTTTCAATCGAATAGTTACTGGACAACTTCAAGGACACTGCGTAGTGATGAAATTAGAAGTGGAGAGTTAGGCTTTAAGTGGAAATGCCCGAAATATCTGCCTTTAGAATGATTCGAACCTTCGATTTATAGTAGCTTCGGCACACTAAACACCGCCTCGTCACAAGAGAAACATAGCTTATAAGTTATACCATGTCGCCACTACGCTCCTTAAAAAAAGGAGTTTGATAGCAAAGGTCCTTGCTTAGCCGCTCTAAGCGACTCGCTTACTTGAACGGGAAGATCCCAATCGCACCAAAGGCAACCATTTGAATCCGGAAGCGCACCAACGCTTAGCGATAAACAACAAATACGGGGAACAAACGATAACATTGAAGGTAGGCTTCATATGAATTAATAGGCGGTGGGTGCCGAAGCTACTCTAAATTGAAGGTTTGAACTATACTAAAGGCATTTAAAGCCTACTACTCTCTTCAGCTAATTTCATACTTTTGAAGTCTTTCGATCATTTGATTGTGCAATGGCTGCCTCCACTATTTATTCTGCTTAGTGACGACATGATATTAGCTAGGCGGTGGGTGCTGCAGTAACTACCACTCGAGGATTTGAATCACACCAAATGTAAGCGTTTCGGACCATTTTTGCATAAAGCCTATTTCAACACGCTTTTAATCTCATATCTTAAACCTTTCAATCATTCCATGGGTACTGGCAGGATTAGATCTAAGCCTGCATCCACGGCGTTAGTAGGAACACGGATACTTTAGAAATCTGATTGAGATTAACATTGGGTGATATTAAATTGACAAATTGGCAACTTTTTCTCTGCACTACAAGAAGAAGACATATCCGTGAAACGGACACCACAAAATGCACAGGTGACGATAAGAACTTTGAGTTTGAAAAGCCTGAGGACTGAGGACAGCCTCTCGCTATTTCCGGCCAAGGATACAAGGCAAGCGTCACTAGATACCTTGCGTGTGGACGATTATAACGTATAACGTAACAACGCCCATAGGCATCGTGGGTTTTACAGCAGACGATTGGCTGACAGGTTCCGCGAGCCCATCAGTTGGTCTGATTTCAAATGGCCTTCCAGGATATTCTCCTTCATGAACTTCGCCCTCCTGAGAGGGTCCGTGACAAGAAGTCTATAGCTTATAATGTTAATAAGCTAGTTGTGCCTCGCCAGAGGAAGAGCGCCAGCCATGAACAACGCTTGGCATGATTCAACTGCTCACCACCCACCTTATAAACAAAAACATTACAGATCAGTTACTTTCAAACTGTTGCTGCACTGGTGTTAACTCTAACAGAACTTAGCACCCACCTCATGTACAAAAACATTACAGATCAGTTAGGCCTCCTTTCAAACTATTGCTGCACTGGTGTCTACTCTGACATACCGATTTTAGCAGACCTGTACAAGAAGTCCTATTCAAACCTGACAATGGAAATAGACTCTTCAATCTTTATTGTTGTTCCATTAGTCAGACTTCTTGGCTGATTCGCTGAAAACTCTGTTTCACATCTTCCTGAGGACATCCGGGAGATCACTGGAATAGCAGAAATTGCATTGACAGACATTGGTTCCTAATTTTAGAATCCAACACGTTCAGGATGGTGCCATTGTTGGATTGGGTTGCTTTTTGTTTTGAAACTTATGCTAGCTCTGTCAGCAACAACTACGGCAAGCGACCGTTCGGTTTTGTCTCGAGAAGAGTAAAAAATTGAGCCTTCGCTTCAGCGTGCTGCCAAATCGGTTCAACCATCAGATGCTGCTGCGTGTTAGCAAAGAACAGACACGTAATTTGCATATAGTGCTGGTCGCATTTGGATCTTTTCAAATCATGTGTAGTCTTCGAAGCATTTACAACAACTTCAGATATTGCAAGAACAACACTATTCTCCAAATCACACGAGCAACACAAAGTCAGATTGTTAAAACCGTGTTCAAGAAGGCATGAAAAATAGGCCCTAAACTATATAGCTGTCATTGATGTCGATACATTGTCTTTCTTGCTACATTTTTTTTTCTTTTATCGTGAATGATATTTGTATGTTTGCTTTTAGCCTAGACCTACTCCCAAGAGGATCTGACTTATTGAACTTTTTTCCGGCCCCGACAGTTTCATACGGGTGCCTTCAAAGTTCAATTGCGTGTTACAACGACCTGTATCTGACTTTATAATTTACTCATAATGTTTCATATAGTCTCAGAGGCGTCGTTTGTAATCGCTGAAAAAAACATGAGGTAGGCCCATGTTAATACGAATCAAATTAGAATTTCACTCACCTGGCTGATTGACTGGGATTGTTGGTTGGTTGTTTGAATTTTATTTAACGTCTCTTTTCAACTACAAGGTTATATCAGAAACAGCGCTTGGGACAATTGAAAGCGTGCTGCCACACTGTGATGTACGGAGCGCTACATACACCACACCCAGTCACATTATCCTGACACCGGGCCGATCAGACTTAGCACTAAATCCATAATGCCAGACACCAGGCGGATCAGCTGCTAATATGTACCAATTTTAAAGTCCTTGGTTTGACTCGGCCGGCAAACGAACCCGTACCTCCCGATCTCATAGCGAGTCTTTACCGCTAAGGCACAGAGCCGGTGAGTGACTGGGATGAACATCTTTACATGTAGGCCCTGTAAGGCCCTCAAATCATACTGGCAGTTGTGGAACAGCTCGAAACGTACCTGCCAAAAATAATATCACGTATAGCCCTAAAAGTTATTATGACGAAAGCTAAACCAACCACCAGCTGTAACATAATACTGTTGCATGTCCTTAACACGATCCAATCTCGTTTACAAAACGAGCACAAAGAACGTACTGTTCGTGTGTAATGAGAGAGAGAGAGAGAGAGAGAAGAGAGAGAGAGAGAGAGAGAGAGAGAAGAGAGAGAGAGAGAGAGAGAGAGAGGAAAGAAGAGATACGCGGAGAAAGGAAAGGAACTAAGACCGAGAGACACCATGAGATAGTCAGTGAGGAAGAACGAAAGAGAGAGAGAGAGAGAGAGAGAGAGAGAGAGAGAGAGGGGGGGCGGAGAGAGAGAGAGAGAAACGATGGGAAAGGATCTTGGAGAGAAACAGTGAAGGAGAAACTAGAAAGTGAGGAATAAGGAAAAAGAAGGAGGAGGAGAGAAAAAAGCGGGGAGGCGAAGGGAGAGAAACGTGGGGAGAGGAAAGGATCTAGGAGAGAAACGTTGAGAGAGAAAGTGAAAGGGTAGAGAGACAAAAGTGAGGAGACGAAGGGAGAGAAACGCGGGGAGAGGAATGGAGGAAGAGAGCGAGCGAGCGAGCGAGCGAGAGAGAGAGAGAGAGAGAGAGAGAGAGAAAGAGAGAGAAGGGGAGATCGAGAGAGAGAGAGAGAGAGAGAGAGACTACCTTTCATTTGAGACCAATGTATGATTATTACAATATTTAATTTTTAAAGCAACTTTTTAATACAGTGGTATAATGGTAAAATAAAGAACGGCCAAAATAATCATAACAAACACTTTAAGCCCAGGATTGGTTTTAATATTTAAAAACCAAACACCGTGACCTCATCCGTCCAAATTAGGTCAAACCCATGACGTGTATGACATTATTCTGAGTGATACCGAACTTTGAAACCAGGCCAATCTTTTCATTTTAACTGTTTGCAGACCTAGATCCCCCCCTCCACTCCCTCCGTGTATCTTAAATATTTCCAGAGCTTTTTTTGGTAAAAGAAACAAATTTCTCATCGGTCAAAAACAACGACGAAACAATAAAAAAATTTTCGAACAGCAACCACCAGTACTTATGCCATTGGTGTTCAGTGAGACAGTGAATGCGATATCCACTGATCCAGGAGGAGGAGGAGAGAAACTCCGGGCTGCTGGCTGCAGTGGCTGGACAAGTGAGGCGTCAGGAGAAGTTTCCTCGATTACTTTACGTGGGGGTGGTTTGAGGTGCGTTCAGCTGCTTGAAACGATAGAGCTTTGGGTTTGATTATCCTGAGGCGAACCAAGGCAACTTAAAATTTAAACAAGTAATATTTGTAGGCTTACACTGTTACAGTTACATGGTTACTTATTTGATAAAACCTTTTATGAGTTTGGTAAAAAATACAGCTGGACATCTATTTTTTTGTCAAGAATGCCGGCAGTCAACAGTAAAACAAAGGGTTGATATATTGCGAGATGAGATTTTGAAATCCACATTATTTATGTTCCCGAGAAGCTTCAAAAGCTTATGACTAAAGCATGCATGGCTTTCGCCCACACTTTATCGTTCTATTCCACCTCTCCATAGGCCCACATGGTTCAGTCCTCCCCTGCTTGTTTCGGTATAAACTTTGCTTTTTACCATGGAAAAAATAAATAAGAAAGAAATCTTTAAAAAGTTTTTTTTTTTATATTTTTAAAATCAAGGACCCCAATCGACTGTGAAATGTAAATCTATCAATTCAATAGGCTTGTCATTACCAATCACATGTAGCCTATGTGGTGGCCTTAAGTTTAACTCGTCAAACCTCCCTGCATACGTGTTTCTGTCCTCCCCCGTTTGTTTATAAACTACGCTTTTTACCATGGGAAAAAATGAATAAGAAAGAAATCTGAAAAAAGTTTCAAATTTTTTTTTTAATTAACGACGCCAATCGACTATTAAAAGTAGGTCTGTCACTGTCATTACCAATTACATATATGATGTAGCCTATGTGGTGTATAACTCGTCAAACCGAATTCTGTTGCACAAGGTGAGACTGAAAGTGAACCCAGCTACCTTTCCTCCTGTGATCACTTTGTCTGCCATCAGCCGAGCCATCAAACAGTTTGATTGGTTTATTTAACACCCCAAGATGATCATTTGTGAGACTGAGACTCAC
Source organism: Elysia marginata (assembly GCA_019649035.1). Lineage (NCBI taxonomy): Eukaryota > Metazoa > Mollusca > Gastropoda > Plakobranchidae > Elysia > Elysia marginata. Next base: position 28,923 of record BMAT01013674.1, on the reverse strand, counting down.
CAAACCATTAGTACACGAGAATCTGACAAATAGGCATAATAGCAAAAACAAACAAACAAAAACAAAAACGAAAAAACAAAGACTTTCTACTTGCTTAAGAGAGGCCTCTCATTCCGTCTATATTATCCTTAAAAGAAAAAGGCACACAGAGCCCCAACCCTATATTGTAAATAGGCCTTATGAAAAACAGAAAACACAAAAATTAAATAAAGAAAAGACAGGTTTTTTTAAATACCATCTAAGAAAAGTAAAATTTAGTTGAAGTACACAGTTTGAATGTTTCTTGTTAGTAGACAAAGAATAACTATACCCACGGGTGAAAATGTTGGGAACCTTGGTTTTTACTTTGATTTGATACTCATGTTTTATGGAAATTCATATCAAACACGCTTGTAAAAATTGTCACTTCCACCTTAGAAATACACGTATCGGAAAACTAATTAGCTGACAGTGCTACTCAACGACCTGTACGTTCTTTCATAGCCAGCAGGCTGGATAATTGTAATTTACTTTTGGTGGGAACACCAAATTATCTAATAGTAATAGACGGACTTCAAAAGATCCAAAGGAAAGCAGCCTGGTTAATAACTTAAAGGTCAAAGTTTGATGGTTCATAGCAAATATTGAAAGAGTTACACTTGTCGGTCGATAAAATTCTGCGTTTGGTTTCAAAACTTCCTGTCATATTTTTTAATGTTTAATTTAAATTTATAAATAAACTATCCCTTTCTTATAAATTTACAAGAACTCTTCAAATTATACAAAGCTCAAAGGGTTGTGAGATCAAAGGACTTCATTTTACGAAATACAAAGTTGACTTCTTCGACTTTTGAAATGAACACAGTCATTTTCTGTTATAGCTACTAAGGTTTGGAACGTTTTATCCGAAAAAAAAACCCACTAAGAAAAGTTACATAATTGGATCTTTTAAGCGAACTTATACAAAGTCAATACTTTAAGAACATTTTTCTGTGGTTATAGAACGCTTCGGCAATAATTTTTACGCATTTCACATTTATATTGCAAGAAATTTTTTTTTTGTAAGATATTTTTCTAAAGACATGGTGATGATGTAAGTTGTAACAGCCTTATTATACTTATAGCCTACATTTGTATTGTTAAACTTACTTAAAGTCTTCGTTATGTATGTTGCTACAGTCTTTTACAAGGATTTATGTTTATTTCTGAGGCAACTTTATTGCACTATGTATTAGCGCGACTAAGCACTGTTTCAGTGGATTTTAGCAACAAAAAAAAATTAACTTGTAAAAAAATAATATGATATATTTACAGCTTATAAAAACCTTTCATTTTGATATAATGCCTAGGTGTATAAGTGTATATATGTCCGGGGTAACCTCCTCGCGTCCGTTGACTTGATACAAAAATTGTATTTCATTGGCCTCGCTCAAGCGATTGCTGAACTGTGACTTGTACTTAGGGTAGAACACCCCCCCCCCCTAGTATAGTCAAAATACCCTTACAATAAGCTTAATTGAAAGTATTGACTTTCTTATACTCTACTCATTCATATACTTAGTAAAAAAGAAAGAAGGACATTCTATGTCTTTATAGGAAATTATGGTCATTTTTCTAAAGTGCCTTTCACCCCTAGCAACGTTTACCGAAAAGCCATTTTTGGCACGGTTGATAATTTTTCATGCAACCTAACTTTTTCATTTTTAATAAATTGCATGAAATTTGGCATACTCTTAGAAGTCATACATAGATGCAGGTTTTGTACTAGAATCATTGAGATATGACCACTACAAACCCCTCTAACTGGTGTCCATTACCCTAACTTTTTACACATGGTGTGTAAATTTCTTTAAAAAAAAATTTTTTTAATCTATTAATGATTATAATGCTTTTATTTTAGTACACAATCTGTGTCGGGTTGTAAGGATGCTGGCTGCTAATGTTTAAATCTCTAGCTTAATATTTCCTTGAGATATCTTGTTTTTAGTGAACGGGCTAGTTTTAGTAACATGGCGGCCATATTGGAAAGATTGGAAAGTTCATTTGCATGAAATTAATTTTTTTTCAATATTACCTCTATTTCAACCCATCTCACCCTACCTACGATGTTAAATCACATTTAAAACTAAAACTTTTTTTAAAAAAGCACATCAGAGGGGTATTCTACCTTAAAACCTTTATACCAGGCTCAACCATTCATGCTCATAAAGTGCAGTATTTTCCACACAGTCATCTTGTCCTCGAGCGTTCTTCGGTCTTACAAATAAAATAGGTCTGTGGTTTCTAAAGCCTGAACGTAGTAAAGTAAAGACTCGCCCAGCTATGAAATGTCGGGCATAGTATTTACTGTAAAACTTAAAAATGTTAATTTATGTAATAGCTATGGCACATAGTATGACTGTTGTTAAAGCATTTATAGAAACAGGATATGATAATATATTTCCAATAAAAATATAGCACCGATTAAGCGAAAGTGATTCATGAAACCGAAGAATAACCCTTTGTGGAAAAATAAAGCAAGTAAGCATGCCATTAAATTGGCTTACATACTGATTACACCCATTACATAGTATAATCTATGGCATGCAATATTTGTATTGAATTCTAGAATATTCAATATTCCGAAATTTTTGTTTTCTTAATCATTCGCTTCTAAAGCAATCGGTTTCCAAAGAAAGTGGCTTTACGCACATAAAAGGATAGACACAAAGTAGTAGGTTTACAGTAACCAGCATGGCTATTTTTTATCGCCATCCCAGTTGATATGCAGGGCTCCACCCTGTTATTTCAAGCAAATATATCACAGTGCAAATTATTTAGAATCTTATGATAAAGATGTATATTATTTTTTAAACTATGTATAATGCAATAAGAAAAGACATTAAAAATAAAAATAATAAATTTGTTCATTTTTGAAAAATATATTACAAGTTGTTTTACAACATCAATTACTTCTCCCTGCCAAAAATAGCAGCCAATGGAAATAACGACCGTTTCGAGGTCACGTGTGCAAATTTCGTGGCGTGCAGGCTGCTCGTTGAGAGCTCGAGGCAGTCAGTCGAGCTGCGCCTTCGAGAGAGGAAGGCCAGTTGCGTGTTTTTACGATTTTCGTGTCTAAACGCGGCCGGTACCTAAATTTTAGGTCCCTTTTGTTTTGTTTTGGCCGTAATGACTATTATACTTTTTCTTGTAGACACAAGTGCGTCTATGAACCAGCGAACTTATCTGGGAACGGCTTTGATTGATGTAGCGAAAGCAGCTGTAGAGAATTTTATGAAGGTAAACAAAGATGAAACATTGAAAGAAATTGAATTTCAACCCACAGGACCAACACCCTACACACACTCATTCATTCTTGTGCAGAAGTTTCATTGTAGAAAGTTCGTGATTGGATTTTTTCCTCTTTCTTCCTAATCTAGAGTCGATCTCGAGATGCAAACAGTCGATGGGACCGTTACATGCTTCTGACGTTCGAAGATCCGCCAGCTAATGTGAAGGTAAATAAATTTTCTTTCCGTTCCCTCGATAAAATAGTCGTTTCGGATACCAGTTTTTGAAAGTATGAATGGACGGTCAAGTTCTCTTTCAATTAAGTCAACATTTTATTCCCAAATCCTGCCCAATCCATAAGATCAATATTGAAAAGGGGGCTTTTTGTTTTCGGCTTCCATGGTCGCCGCCATTTTGTCCTCAACTGAGGCAATGAATTATGGGATGTTTACGGAAGTAAAAAACATGACCCCAAACAAGGTGAAAGTTCACAGGGTCAACCAAGACCCTGACTGGCAGTGGCACTGGGCAATCTGCATCTTTTCTAATTCTAACTTCTCTCTAGTCTAAATCTTGGCTCCTCCGTCCTCGCATAATTTGCAAACGCCTTGGCCTTTATTTTGCAATTTCAGTGAACGCAATGAATGAATGGTTTCAATTGACACATCAACACATTTTTGGCATTTTGTTTTTAATACAGGGGAAACCAGTTCAAGTGTGTCCAATCCATCTCCTGTTTCTTCACTATCTTTCTAAATTCTCTATTTTCTTTTTTTTTTATCTCCATTATATTCTCCACCTCTGTTGCAGTATTGGCTGTTTGTGTGCCCTTTTCCGGGTAGAATTCCTGCCTCATACTGATGCAAAGGCACGTTGTTACCCATTTAGATCTTTTTTGAGTTTTTTTTCCTAAGCTTCTGAAGAATTTAAATTAAAAAAATGATTTTGTAATGATATTCAGGTCTTACTTTATAAAGTGTTGGATAAAACACATGACGTCATGGATGCTAGTTGTCGAATTATTTGTGCTGGAATTACGATTTTTTCTACACTTTTCTCCAATTTTATGATTAAACCACCCAACAGCAGGAAAGTTCTTAAAGTAATTCACTAAAGCTTAAGTTTAGGTTTATCCTTCTTTGTCTATGGGTGTTCTCTTTCAAAAACAGTTACAGATCGGTGTATCACGGGAAACAACCCATCATGAAAAATTTCTTTACAAAAACTTTGTATATAGCCTACTTGCAACAGTTCTATATTATGTGATGCTTTGGACATCAAAGATTCCATAGAGGCAACTGTTAAGTACCAGTGCCAAACAGCAATCTTCAATCATACTCATGGTACTGGTCTTAAAAATTGTCTTGTTTTTTTATGATTAGCGGCTTGCATCCATGCGACGTACATGTTAATTGTTATGTAGATCTAGACCCTACTCTAAAATTTGTTTGAGGAGATATGGGCAGGACTTACAATACATAGTGAGGTGCCACAATTGAAATAATTAACATTTACTGTTCATTACCCTTCATTTCGTCACTGATATTTTTTATATTTAAAAATAATGCATCATTGCTCGAGGCCCTTATTTACTAAAATTCGGAGAAATATTGTTACTACATGTAGTAACTATATACTGGTAATTTAGGCTTAGATAAGGTGGCACCCCTCTGTGGAAATCCTTCTGAGAAATGATCATTTTTACAAAGTTAATTTGAGAGGATTCCAAATTACGTACATGTATGTCTCTCATTTTCATGAAACTGATACTGATCTATCAAAAGAGTTGTTGAGGGAATTTTGTATTTTTTGTAGATTTCCGGTTTTAAACTCATGTCTGTCGCCCACCATAGCAAAAATTCTGACCATTATTTACATCCCGAGTCAAACAAGAAATTTTTCTCTTTCTCTTCTCTTGAAAGCTAGTAATATGGATCAGCGATAGACTTTGTATTCGACTAGGCCCAGGGCTTTGATTACAGTGGAGTGACTATTTTTCCTTTGGCACCTTAAACTAAGTCTACTTTCTAGCTCTGCAAGGCCAAAGAGCTGGAAGGGAGGGGGGCAGGGGTGTAGCGTCATTATTACTTAGGTCTGACTGATTGATTGACAGGACAGTACAGAGTACATTCTGTCTTGCTTGCCTACCAGTATACTGTCAGTAACAGTGGCATAGTGACATCAAGGTTTAAGTACTTGTATATGAGATGGGGCAAGCGATGGGTACAACATGATTACATGTGTTCAGCTGCGCTTGTTACTGTTAGTCTGTTGCAAGTGTGTTTGTGGGCGGACAGGTGGAAAGCAGCGATTTCAGTTGGAGCACGAGTCGAATGCCATGGCCAAGACAAGAAATATGGATAGCTTTAACTGATCTGTAATCACATTAAGGCTAGTAAACTTACTGCTAAATGAGGATGGTTGAACTCGTGTTTGATGTAAAATCAGGTTTACTTATTTTAACAAAAATTAAAATATTTACGATCTCACGACTAGGGCGAATTATTTGTATGTATACACCTATCTAATACTAGTATAGTAATAGTTCTTTTTTAGAAAGACTTTTTAAATTTTAGGTTTATTCCGTTGTTTCCCTGCAGTTTACGTTAAAAGAAATATGCAGATCTTCTCAGTTTCTATTCATATTATAATTTCATGCACTTCTCAAAGGTTTATGTGAATCTGAAATTTTTATTGTTCAAAATATGAGCTCTCTTGTTATGTGAAAAATTTTGACAGCCCTCTAATTTGCATTGTTTTCATATCTTTTTGCATTTAATAAAATTTTTGTTATCTTTTAAAAATGATGAATTTTGTTGACCATTTTCTGTAATTGCTTGTTAACCCATGCACTGAATTTCTTTGTGATTTTCTATGCATTTACTTGTTTCTTAGGCTGGATGGAAAGAGAGCCACTTGACTTTTGCATCTGAGCTAAAAAATCTCCGAGCTGCTGGTCTTTCAAGCTTGGGTCCCTCTTTGAAACATGCCTTTGATTTACTTAACCTCAACAGAATGACAAGTGGCATCGAGACTTATGGTCAGGTACGGCAATTTTTTTTTTTTTTTTGCAACACGCTTTTATAATATACTTCCAGATTATTTGGGCAAGAAATATGGCTTTTATTTTGACTTTCCACAGCAACTTTAAGGTTTTTTTTTTTCTTTTTTGTGGCTTTCAGTTTCAGCAGCATGGAAAAATTCTCAGGCTATTGAAAAAAAACATTTCATAAAATGATACAAAACGTGTCATGGTTATCAAAAGTGTCTTGGTGCCAAGATATGCTATGTCCTCGTTGTCTTATTAATCTCCTGCATTCATTGGGTCACAAGACATCAATAATAAGGTAAAATAACCTCCTGACTTGGATGGGCCACATTTTAACGTCAGTTTTTTTCAGTCTTTTTTGTTTGTAAGAATTAATCAATTATTTTTATTCCATAGTTCTACTTAAAGAATAAGGGGTTGGGGCTGTTTTTCTTTTTTTCATCTTTTGATGTTTTGTTTTGACTGTTCTTTAGAGTTGACATGACATTAATGTCCATATGGATGCTTTTTTTTACTCACAGAAAATGTTCCAAATGAATGTTCAGATGGAAATGTCAAATTATAGACCATGAATTGTAGAATCTCTACCTGAATTCTGAAAAATACTGTGATGGCTTGGAAATAATATCAGGCTAAAATTATTGGGATGGTGCACTTTCATAGTTGAAAGTTCTAAATGTTTTCTCCAAATATTCAATTGTCTCATGTATGAATTCGACTTAATAAAATACATGTGTGGAATAGAAAAAGAAGTGCAAAATTCTAATTTGATAAAGTACGTTATAAATGTGCTTAGTAAATGAGTTCACAATATTAAAATCTCATGGACTTTTCAGGGCCGCAGCCCATTCTACAACGAGTCAACTGTGATAATTGTGATAACAGACGGAGGGCATCTTACCACTCAGAATGGTATCCAAACAGAGGTAATTGTCTTCAAATCTTAATGTTTTTTTCTGCCCTAGTGCCTGTTTTTTTTTGAGGTAACATACTTCAGAAGCTTAGTCTAACCAGTAACATGAATGTTCATAAATTAGTAAAACATTGATCTGTATTGGTCTAACCAAAATGGTTTTTTCAGGTTTTATCCAAAATTTAATGTGGCTCAAATGTCAGCATGCCAACCATTTTGAGCATTTTCATTGAAAATCCATGACGTATTCTGTCTTTTTAGTTAATTTTGTGTAATAATGAGAACGTTGATGCTTCATTAGATTAAAATATTTTTTAATATAAAACCAGACTGTAAAAATCAACAATGGAAAAATGTACAAAAAAAAAATCATAATGACAGTATGGATATTAAAAAAGATATTTTATTTACTATTAGTTGGCCTTCTGTGCTGTCCCACAAACTTTTACTTTTTAGTAATTTTGAGTTTGGTCTGAAGTGTTGTCTTAGCCCAGTTTCCTTTGTAATTTAAAATTATAAATAAATTTCAAGTATGTTTCTCCTTATCATGCATAAGCTGAAAAAAATTTTGTTTGATATTATCAAATTTTTTAAAATCCTCAGCTCAATCTACCCATGAACTCAGTAGTGCCAGGAGCAGAGCTAACAAAAGAGCCGTTTCGGTGGGATCAGCGAATTTTCAGTCTTGTTATGCGACTCCCAGCTAGTGTACCTCCTGATGTCTCTGCTTTCCCTTTCATTCCATCAGCAGAGAATACTGCCATCGATGTAATGTGTGAGGTCACAGGAGGTAATTGAAATCATTTGCATGATTAACGCAAATATTGTTTAGCCATTTAAGAACTACAATAAAAATCCCCTAAAGTCTCTATATCTAAATATTAGGCTAAAATTTGGACTTTGGACATTTTCCACTGATTTGTTTCAAGAAATGTCAGGTTTATTCTACTCGGCCAATTTTTTTGCTCTGTTACTGGTAGTAGCATCTCCTTCTCTTAGCCTACCGTTTTGCTTAGCTTACTGAAACTTAACACAGCCATTGTGTTCCTCTTACCTCACCAAGGCTACATACCCTTTCACAAACACAGCGATTCTGTTGGCCACATGCTTTATTACTTTTTTATTTTTCTGAGAGAAATTCACCAGGGACATAAATTTTGCTATGATTTTAAAGAAAACAAGGCAGCAACATTAGTTCCTAAAGAAGTTCTTACAACACAAGGAAAGCCATCCTGCTCAACCATGTGACTCAATAACACCAGTTATTTTTTTATATACCACATTATGCTGTATATTGACTGAATAAATATATTTTGTCGAAGCCAACCTCTTATTGCAGCTGGATTTTTTTCAAAGGTTTATGGAGTGGGGGGCGTCTTCTTCTCTTATCTATCTCTCTTCCTCTCTTCTCCTACCTTTCCTCTCTTTTTGCCATCTTCTCTTTAGAAAGTTTTTGCATGAAAATCCCGCTTTTTATTTTAGTCTTAATTTTTAAAATCACATAAGTTAAATTAAAAAAGAACTCATTCTAAAGTATAATTTAGTGATGTTATGACTTATGTAGTGCCTTTCTGTTGCAGTAGTAACTTTTCTCCTTATCTCTAATTAACGTTGATTTTAAAGCCCAGAGAAAGTTGTCCTCCTTTTTAGCACAGATCATATCTAACTTACTGTTGCCTTTTTACACAGGACGATCTTATGCAGTATACAGCCAGAAAATGTTAAATGCCGCCATTGAGTCTCTGGTGCAGAAAGTTCAATGCGGTGTTGTTATAAATTTTGAGAAGTTTGGTCCAGACCCTGCTCCTGTCAATGAGGTCACTCGCATGGAAAATGGCCAAGATGCCAATGGAAATGCTAAAGGTTTGACATATCATGTTTTTATATAGTGATTTTCATTCAGTATTTTTCATAGATAATTCATTCTAAGTGATAGGATATCTGCACCTTAAGGTTAGCGCACATTAAAAAAAAATTAGTTTGAGCCATGGGAGTATTACACATAAATAGGCATGTCTTTGTCTTTGCCATCAGCCTTCGTTTATTATTAATTTAACTCTTTCTCTGGTGCGGCTTTTAGACTTTTTACCCAAGTTTATTGTAACCAGGGTCATAATTTATTGAAATATCTACTTCTTTAAATAAGATTTATTTATTCTGTCTGAACACTATGATTTACAAAGGCATTTGTAACTATATTTCTGTGTTTAAAAAGACATTAAGGAATCCTGTAGACTTTGAATAGCAAAAAGTTAATAATTATGAGCACTGTTTATTGGACCAAAAACTAGGCTATATACTGCCTCTTTAGTAGTACAGTAAAATGTATAGATGTACTTTTTAAGTCACCGCAGTCTGGAATTTTAAAAATTTATCATAAAAACTTTAAATAATTGTGTTTTTAGATGTTTAACTTGGTGAGTTGACCTTTTTAGCTTTGGAAAAGCACCTCATGATGGTTTTCCATTTTTTTTCATATAAACAGAGAATCAGGACACAAACAAACAAATATTGCTTGATGATGCTGATGATAAGAAACTGAACCCTAATACCAACGGCAACAACACTCAGCAGCCCCAGGCTTGGCACAGTTGCCGTAAACTCATCTATGTACCTCGTTCTGCCCAGAAAGGTCACTGTACGGGTCACTGGCCTATTCCAGAAGGCTATTGGCCTGACATAACCAGTCCCTCGTTGGTAAGAACTAAACTAATGCACAAATTTATTCAGCTTGACTTTATCTGTGTATGTCTTGCGACCAGGGTGATTGAGTCAAATGTTGCATGTTTAACAACCTAAGGCATTGCTTGTTTTAGAACTGCATTTTTCTGACCTTTAGAACATAGAAAATTTAATGAAATGATCAGCTTTTTGTGGAAAGGTATTGATTTTTCTTGATCTAAAACATAGAGAAATAGAATGAAAAGTAGACTTTTAAAAGATTTCCGACTTTGAAATCATTCACCCTGGTTGCGAGACATCTATACTCTATTCAGTGAGTGTTATTTTTGTCAATTCTCTCGCCTCGGCTTAGCTTATTTGCTTTCAAAGCATCCAACCATTAACAGTTGAGTTCCCAAATGTCTTATGCTTGCTTCAGACCTCATAGCTTTTCTTGGATAATAAAATTACAAAGTTACTTTTGTACATATAGTTCAAGGCTGTTTTAAAACTCCTTAGGGAATAGAAAAGAATGTAACCATGTTAAGGAGGTTGGGATTGTTTTACACCCAGCAAAGACAGAATTTTATTTTTAGTAGTTGATCTTTTTTTGTGAGTCAGGGATATGCAAAGTCATTCTATTTTCCTTTTTGGGGTTGTTCGTCACCCAATACGGTAATCTTAAACATATCTTTTGAAGTCAATAAATTGCAAATTTATTTATTTTTTTCTTTTATTCCTTTGAGTTTATCAGTAAAATTTTTCTTTACACATTAAACATTTGTTGGTATATTTTTTCTTCTGTTATTTCATCTGCAGCCTCCGCGCACTGCTCATCCTATGGTCCAGTTTTCCTGTCAGCCCTCAGACCCCCTTGTCATAGAAAACTTGCCCTTTGATAAATACGAGTTGGAGCCGTCACCGTTAACACAGTACATTCTGGAGAGAAGACAGCCCAACACCTGCTGGCAGGTAAACTGTTGAATACACACTTAGTTCATTTGAAGTAATATGGGTAAGGCTTTAGGAATGCTTTTCAGTTGAAAAGTATCTGATGAAATTATTTGTTTTTTCTGGTTTAAGTATCGAATGAGCTGTTAAAAGCTTATTTTAGAAAAAAAAATTAGATTACTTTCTTATGTACAAATAGATACTTTACCCAAACCCAATTTGCCTGAGAGAGAAGATAATATACTGTCTCTATTTGTCTGTTTATAGTAGTATTTTTGTGAGTGATGTTACTCTAGCTTTTATTTATAATATAACTTAGTCGGTTTTTCATTGCCAGCCTTGTAGCTAGATTCAAATGTAATCGTTACGACTGATCACAGGCTTTACAAACCTCAATATTAACAGGGATGCAAGTTTTCCAATTTTTGCAGGAATTCCGATTTTTAGCAATTATCTTTAGCTAAAAAAAGCAGGAAAACTTGAAAAAATTATGCTAAAAAAAGCAGGAAAACTTGAAAAAATTATGATCTGAATGTTAAAGAAAACGTCTTAAATTCAGAGTCATGAGAAATCAAACACCTCTTTTAAGTTGCATAGCTGTGTAGGCACTTAGGCAGAGTTGTCTCTATCGCTTTCAATTGGCCCATCAAAAGTTCTATAAGGGAACCTACATAGTGTAAAATTTTCCTGCTTTTTTAGCACGGGCCGCTTGCATCCCTGTATTATAGATAGCCTACCCTTTGGCCTACTGAAGCTTAACTTAACTGCGTATTTTTTTTCTCCTCAGGTGTTTGTTTCCAACAGCTCCAAGTTTCGTGAATCGTCCCATCCTTTTGGCTACCTCAAAGCCAGCAGCTCCCTCACCACAGTCAACTTATTTGTTATGCCCTACAACTATCCTGTGCTTTTGCCACTCTTAGGTTTGTACAAAAGCAACATTTTCCCCCATATATTTTAAAGGAGGCTGTAGCAGCAGGCCATCTTTTTGCCATTTGTTGGTCTTAATTTTGTCGCATATTTTGAGCGACAGATTTGATGTTGTGATCATACAACTGTATTTATTTTTTTGGTCAATTCATTTAAAATAATGAAAAGCATTGCAATGTTGTAACTGTAAGGTCCTTAAAAGTTTTTTTTTTTTTTTTGTAATATATGTATATATATTGCTCATCCTATGGTCCAGTTTTCCTGTCAGCCCTCAGACCCCCTTGTCATAGAAAACTTAAGCTAATATAATATATATATATATATCAGTTTTTCGCGTTCTTAAATTACATTTTCTGAGATTTTTAAACCTGTAATTTGAGAGTTGGTGGTGGTGGTTCAGTTACAGGGGGAAAGCTGCAGGGTAAAACTCTGCCCTCCCACCCCCTTTTTTAAGGAACATTGTAATGTTTGGTTCCTTTGGCTACATGTGTAAATTTTTGTTCTTTTTTTGCCTTTGTTCTTCGAAAATGGTGTTAAATTTCCAAGACATGTTTTTTGTCTTCACAGAAGAGCTTTTCAAAGTTCACAACATGAAACCAAACCAGCAGTGGAGACAGCGGTTTGAAAGCTACTTAAAATCAATGCCAGGGTATTATGCCCCAGTAAGTTGTTTAGTCACTGTGGTTGTATTTGTATTTTAAAAAATTTTATTTACTATTGTGGTTAAAAAATTTTCCATGAAATTTAGCAGTAAGTTGGCCTTAAATATACTTTATTTCAAATATATGTGTAAAGATATTTTTTTATAAAATTTTGTCCTAAAATCAGTTTTTAGCCTTAATAGTATTTGCTAAACGATTGTTTATATATTTACTTTGTACATGTTTGTAGATTTTTAGTTGAATTGATACTATGTACCTTTTACTTCCTTACAGAACTTACGAAGAGCTTTAGCAAGAATGGGTGCCCCAAACTTGGTCTCAGACAATATGGATAACTGCCTGAGCTACAGCGTCATCACCTACCTTAAGAAGCTGAAGAACCAGGTGCTGATTATAGAGTGTTG
>BMAT01013671.1:175227-190159 GCA_019649035.1 Elysia marginata | reverse complement strand
AAGAAGAAGAAGAAGGAGGGGGAGGAGGAGGAGCGGGGAGAGGAGGACAAGAAGAAGAAGACGAAGATTATGATGACTCGTTTTAAAGTCTTTTTAGGGGCAGAATTTGAGCGACGTTGATTGATTCTATATTAGTTTGAATTGCATAAGTTGATGCGTAAGTTTGGAAATCGGTTGAAATACCTAACAAGAGATTTAAGAAGATACCCTATAGATTATCTAGGTATCTCTATAAAAATTCCGTTTTTCGAAGTCCTGTGTGTTTTCATTATCACAGGTGCTACACAATCAATAGGTCCGTCAAATGCTGTCGATTTGAGTGAATACCGGGGTGTTGACTATTCAACTTTAATCCCAACTGTACAATAAAGTAAAAATTTCTAGATCATTTTACCTTGCTGCCATAATTGTGAGATTTTGGTTCGAAATACTGATTCTTTTCTTGTATTAAAATCGCACAGAAACAAAAATAAAAGGGACTTAAATTAAGCATATTGAGGTTAACCAAAGATCGTCTTTTTTATCGTTTATTTGATTTGCAAAGAGTTCTGATTTTAAGCTAGAGAGAAACAGTTTAAAATTAAGAAAATCCACACCCACAGAAGGTTAATCTTCAATAATTTAGCTTCCAAAATTATCCTCTTAGGTACTTTTGGCGTGTACATATAACACGAACAAATATTTTGATATGAAAGGTCCTGGCATAACGAAACAAAAACTGATTTGAAGTTTCAATTGTAGTGATGTTCAGGTCATCTTCAATATTTTCTTAGCTCCTGAACTCCTAGTATTGATTTATAGCCACCACACTTTACTCATTATCTCAGCCCGGTCATTCTTTGTATTAAAAACCTGTACTTTGTAGACCTTGTGAGAGAAAACCTCCGCGTAATCCTGCCTATCTCAGTCGTTTACTCCTGGACCAGGGTAATTCTCTGTCACGGCCTTTGTCGGGCTGCGTGCCATTGCCTAATGTCAGGTGCATTAGGCCTCTCTCTCTCTCTCTCTCTCTCTCTCTCTTGCTCTCGCTCTCTCTCTTTTTCACTCTCTCTGTCTCTCTCTCTTTTCTCTCTCGCTCTCTCTCATTCTCTCTTTTTCTCTCTTGGTCTCTCTCTTTATCTCTCTGTCTCTCCCTCTGTCTTTCTCTCTCTTTCTCTCCCTCTCTTTCTCTCTCTGTCTCTCTCTTTTCTCTCTCGCTCTCTATCATTCTCTACTTTTCTCTTTTGGTCTCTATTTTTTTTCTCTCTATCTCTCTCTGTCTCTCTCTCTGTCTTTCTCTCTGTCTCTCTCTCTGTCTTTCTCTCTGTCTCTATCTCTTTTCTCTCTCTCGCTCACTCTCATTTCTCTCTTTCTCTCTTTATCTCTTTCTGTCTCTATGACTCTTTCTCTTTCTCTCTCTCTCTCTCTCTCTCTCTCTCTCTCTCTCTCTCTCTATTATACTTTGATTAAGTTCCGAAATCGTTTACTTAAGCCTTTTAAATCTATATGCCTGTTTTTTCTCTCTCTTCCTCTGTTTCTCTTCATTAAGTATAAAACGCTTCTCTGCGCTCTATTTTGTCTGCCTGTTTTCTTTGTTTCCTGTCTTTCAGAAGATCGATCATGTGTCTAAATGAACAGAATGCTCTTTTGTTTCCTTCAGCAGAGCAGAGGTTAGGCCTAATGCTGTAATTATTTTAACGGAATTCGACGTATCTGTGAAGATTGCACCTTAAACAGAGCTTTAGATCGCTGGCTAAAGCTAAGGGTTCTGTCGAGACTTTTTTGCGTGTTTTTGTTTGTTCTTGCATTGTGCTCACTGAGTTTGCTTCTATTTTTTTAATTTTTTTTTAATTCTTTTGAGATCAAACCACAAGGCGAGGAATAATGCAATATACGGCGCATAACAAACAAAATTTGTTTAATTAAAGCAAAAACTATATTATATTTCACTAGCTTGCTAGACTTTTTTTCAATAGGACTCGAAGTACCACCTCCGATCATAATAATTGTTATTACATGATGCTGTGACAAGAGGTCCCGATTCTGGCTCTTGTGATGGTGGACAAAGCATTTTAAGGCATAGCAAAGAAAATAAGGCTGTAACCAAAAAAAAAATATCTTGCCTTGTATCCCTCTCAAACTAGATTATTTAGTAGTGTTGAAAATTTTATCCAAAGAGATTTTCTGCTTTAAAGGAAATGAAGATTAAACATAATTGAAAGTCTGTCGGTTTTGATGGTGAACACAAATTTTGTCTTGGTCACATCATACAGGTTTTGAGTGGGACTCTTTCTATAATTTCTTCGTCAATGCGCTTACAATTTCTGACGAAGCTTTATCATGCAATTTAAGAATGTCATATCGTCACATGATTTTACAGCATTGTTCCTTTCTATGTTATTTGTAAAAATTCTTTATCCCCAAAAACAAAAGTTTTATTTACTATGTTGTGCACTCTGTCTCAGATCTTATAATGATATTTTATCTTTATTATAGATGGAGCCCCATAGTGCCTAAAAAGCATTTCATTTAACTAGACTCAGTTCTGTTACAAACATTGTCACCTTGACTGTTCTTAATAAACAGTTCTTATCCTGTTCGTTTGTGTTTTATTCTCTGATTTAGAAATAGAACTTGGTATACATTTTAATACAAAAGCGCTTTCAGCTACCATAGATTTGGGTGCTATATAAATGTTACTAATTGTTCATAATAAATCAAATTAAGAACATTGGCCTCACAAATCTGCTGTTACAATAAAGCAGAGAGTAAGTTAATGTGTTTTAGGCTATTATGGGTTTAGAATTCGTACAAAACTTTTCGGCATTGCAGTCGCCTGACATTCTAAAATTATCTTTATCACTATATCAATCTTCTTTTTTTATTTTTATTTTTATTTTGGTGGTGGGGGCGTCGGTACGGTTTGGTGCTTTGAATGAAGACTTGACTTGACCTATAGCCGTTCGCCTGTAGGATCGCCTGACCGCACAGCTTCGGCTGCTCCTCTTTTTGCATCTCCGCGATGAAGGTCCTCCATTCGTCTCGGTTCTCTGCAATGTCTCGAATTAAATCCAGGTCTTTCTGTGTTGT
This sequence comes from Elysia marginata, assembly GCA_019649035.1. NCBI lineage: Eukaryota > Metazoa > Mollusca > Gastropoda > Plakobranchidae > Elysia > Elysia marginata. The sequence goes on along the minus strand of BMAT01013671.1, from coordinate 187,090 downwards.
AAAAGTCATTTTCTCGCCCGGAACGTGTTTGAGGTGTTATTTAAAGTAACTGGAAGTGTTATTATTAGTCTACCTCTTGGTCTTTTATTGTTTTCTACAAAATAAAACTGCATTGCTTCGTTTGCCTGAAAACACGGATCTCGTCTTAATATGTGTCCAAACAATCTCCATCTAGAATCAAGTATTTGGGGGATAGAGGAACTTCTCCACCTTTTTTGTAAAGTGAATGGTTTGATATTTTGGCGGATATTGGATATTATTACTATTATTAAATTAATTATCAAGAGCATTTTTATATAGCGCTTATCCACTAATGTGCTATAAGCGCTTTACATGGGTTCCCCGACAGGCCATTCCCAACAAATGTACCTTCTGAACTCACAGAGGAGCAGCAAGTTAAGCGCATCACTCTAGCATTCTGAAAAGATCTTTCACTGCTTATAGTCGGGTACTCGTTTAACGCATGAGTGAGGCGAAGAAGTGTGTGTAAATAGCCTTTCTCAAGGACTAAACGTCGACCTGCCGAAAGCAGGACTCGAACCCCGGACCCCCGGACCTCTCGATCCGAAAGCCGAGTGTCTACCACTACAACACGACGTGCCAAGTTCAATTGGATTCATACTTAAAAGCCCAGGAGTCTGGTTTTATACACTCGTACTACCTTGCAACATTTTAAGGACTTTTTAGTTGTTTTCTATGGAATGCGTTTAGTCTGTCCTTTTTTGTTTTAGTCAAAGCTCACGTTCCACAATTGTATAATAGTGTCGATTTAACTAAAGCATTGTGAAGTTGCAGTCTAGTTTTCTGTTTTGTTTTGTTTTTGAATGAAAAACAACAGGAGTAAACTTGTGGTTGACCTGGTTTCTCTATCTTAAAAAAACACCTTGTGTTAAAATAATGTGGTCTTCACGTCACTCAAAAAGACTTAGACAGCTGCGGCTTACCTGACCAAGTTCAAGGAAAAACATTGAGATGGGATTCATGCTCTATATTGAGAGGAATTCTTTTTACTTGATCCTTATAGGTCTTGCTATTACATTCGTGTCAAAGTTACTCGGAAACCACCGAGTTCTCCAAATGACCTGAACATCTTAAAGCTTACCTGCCAAAAACGCAAGAAAGAAAACGTGGAGGTTCGGTTCTCTCAATGAGCGTAAGAAGATTTATTTCAGATTCATAACTCTTCGGTACGTGTGACGTGCCAAGTTCCAATTGGATTTATACTTAAAAGCCCAGGAGTCTGGTTTTATACACTCGTACTACCTAGCAACATCAATTTACGCCGGCAAAGAGCTGTTTCACATGTTTCCTAGTAAACAACATGCCTGTGTACAAGACCAGACCCCCTTTCTCCTTAGCTTGGGACAGCTCCAGGTTATCGACTACCGTACTAACTGCAACCGAAGACCTCGAGACGTGAAGAGTCACTTTACACCAGGCTCTGGAAACTAACGAACCAATCAGTGTCAAGTTGGAAGCTTTCCCGTTACTTTGAGATATCTACTTATTTCCAGTTGGTGGGCGGGGGCGTCGTGCATTGTGGTCCAGTGATAGACATTTGGATCATCATCGGGAGGGGGATGTTCATATCTTTACTATGTCTGGTGTTTGCTGGTTGGCTAATAGCAGTGCTTGAAATTTGTTGAAAGTTAATATTTAAGCGCTAAACAGGCAGCTGTGCTGTTTTGCACTGATATGTTTTTGAATTTGTTCTGGTGTGGTCTGCTCGGGAAAAGGTATTAACTTTTGAGGCTGCTCTCAGCTGTATATTAAGACTATAACTGTAAATTTTTTCCTCACTAGATTCAGGTAATGAGCAAGTAACAAGCTATAGGAAATGCAATGATCAGAATATTGAATTACGGTTTCTGCTCTTTTTTGTGTTATTGTAAAAGGTGAAGTGTTTAAAAACGGTGAGGTTTTGCCACCCATGTGTTACGGACCATAATATTATTTTACACGAGAGAAAAGCTGCGATGCGGGTAATGAGAATCTTAAAACTTACTTTCTGTTCTATGGACTTATTGCAATCAGTGTAGCGTCGTGGTATAGGTGTAGACACCCGGCTCTCGGGCCGCGAGGTCCGGGGGGGGTCAAGTCCTGCGTTCGGCAGGTCGACATTTGGTCCTTAATAAAGGCTAATTACGTACATTCCTTCGCCGCACTCAGGCGTCAAATGAGTACCCGGCTGTGGGCAGTGAAAGATCTTGTGAGTATGTTAGAGTGAAACGCTTTAATATCTACTGAGTTCAGAAGTTTATTTGGTTAGTTATTGCCTGCCAGGGAACTTATGGAAAGCGCTTAAAGCATTTAGTGGATTTGGCGCTGTACAAAAACGCTCTCCAGTGTAAAAAAAACCACTAGAGTTTCAATAATTTTGTGTATTTTCTCGTATTCCTTAAATGATATTTTCTCCAAGAAATTTAAAAAAGAAATATCATACTTGGTATTCATCTTCTAAATCGTAAAAAAACACTTTCGAACATGCGGATTGAGTTTTCCATACGGTATTAAGTTATTTCATTTCGGTAGTTTGGATTCTTCTTGTTCGGTAAGCGCCTAAGTCTTGCAAAGTTTAAAAACACTGTTGGGGCGATTTACATCAAAATGCTACGCCATGTTTTAAGGTATGAAACGGGTGTGCCCAGTACTACCGTGTGCAAAGGTTATTGGCAACCAACTCGAGTGAGTGGGCGGCACAGCAGCTGCTGTGGAAGAAGATGGCATGGCGGAACGTCAAAGTGAAAAAATAGAGAGTCTCAGAGAAGAAGTTAGAAGAAGCTTTATACAAATAAAGCAGAAGTCTACTTTTCCGACAGACTAATACATCACCATGACAATCACAGCACTACAGGCAAACATAATTTCTAGCTTTGGTATCTCTGCTTTTTTTTTAACTCTGCTGTTAGACTGTTTTGAATGTGTTCGTGTATTTTTTTTTTGGTATTTAGACACCAATCTATCTCTGCAACTGCAAGCTGGTTTTTTTAGCTTTTGTTGTGAATGTTATTTTATCATACAATTGATATTCTTTATAAAATGTGTTGTTATTGTTACGAGTATTATTATTATTATTATTATTATTATTATTATTATTATTATATTGTTGTGTTGTTATTACCATTCATAAATGGTAATTTTCATAATTTTTTGCATGAATACTGTTTGATTATTTCTAAAAATAGTGTAAGTATTTATCGTTATTATTCATGTAAACTTACTTTTAAATTATAAACATCGTAAATGCTTTTGTTGTTGATGGCGCTCTGATGTTTTATGTTTTGTTCATTTTTTGTTTATATTTTTGTCTGAAATCAAGAAGTTGAAGAGTTATCCACGTCTTTGATGAGCGTCTAGATTCTTATCCGCCGTCTGGATTTACGGGTTATGGAAACAAAAATCTTCCACTATCCTCAACTCCTCTCGGCTTTTTACCATTGACATTGTCTATCTTGCTTTCATGGCTATTAACTCCTAGCATTTGTCCTGCCATTCCTTTCTTCGTCTTCTTTCTTCGTCTTCTAATTCGTCTTCCAATCAGTTAAATATCGGAACTATGCTTAATTGTTTTGGCAAGGTCAGCCGAAGATGATATGGGACCGTACCATTTTACCTTGCCTTGTTTGATCAGTGTTAGAAGGTGAGGGTCGACGTTTGGGCCAATTTCACGTCGAATACATCTTTTGACCTTTCCATTGGGTGGTGGGGATCTTCTATGAGATTATTTTTTTGAGAAATTTCATTATTTTGACAGGTTTTTATTCTTTATTCGTTTGCTGTGACCAGAATATGACTAAGGAAATTGAATTTATTAGAGGTCGCATAGATCTGGTCCTCAAGCGTAGTGCACAGTCTCTGTTTCTGTTTTCCTTAATAAGCTTAATGAAGGGTTCCTTAACTAAACAATGGACATGTTTTCCTTACCTGTGCATATGTTGGGTACTTATTAATGTTTTCTTTAGATTTTACAGCAATCAATAACTGATTTAATAGTAAGGTATTTCGGCTTTTTTATATCAATAATAATATTGTTAAAAAAAAAATAAAAACATATCAACATAATGAGATTCCACAAACTACCCACCTCAGAGGAGTTTCACACCACCAAATTCAAAGGCCGGAAAGTGAACCTTAATGTAAAACTTGGCCACATTTTGACATTCACCTCATGCCCGTTTTCCACAAAAAGTTAATCTCTTTATTGATAACACTCAGTGTTGCAAGACAAGGTAAAAAAACATCAAACATAAAAATTATCCTCAGATCTATAAGGAATTGTTTCATTTTGTTCGATATCGTCCCCAACTTTTGCAACTATGGAATTTTTTTAATAACAATATTATTGCTTTTCTTTTATTGTTAGTCCTGTCCATATTTATGTAAGTGTCTTACACGTTTTTTTTTGTCTGACGAAGGCGTAAAGCCGACAGCTCACTTGTTTTGTCAATATTTTTATAGCTAAAATATATACCTTACTTTTAAAAAAAATTGACTTGCTTACGGAATATCGTGTTGTCCAATGTTAGATTTGTATTTCACCTTAAGCCTACGTAGTGAACACACCCAGTAGCGAGAAACAAAATTATTTTAACATATTAAGAGCGCTGTCCGTTTTACCTTAATTAAGTTTTAGTATAATTAGAACAGAGTCGATCTTATCTTGAGTGGGCTGGCCTTCTCAAATTTTGCTGAAAGATAGAGATTTGTGACATCTACTCACGATGGTGTGACGGACCTGTATTGCGCTGGCTTAGGTTCCAACCCATAAGAATTCGTTATATAAAGTATTTTTGTTTGTTACTTTATCATTATTCTAGCCATCTTTCGACCACAGTACTGAATGTTTTCAGCGCCAGACGTTTTGTTATACAGTCGCGCGCTCTCTTGTGTTTTAAAAACAAGTCAAACCAAAAACTTTTTCTTTTATATTCCGTTGTCTTCATATTCTATACTTCATAATATATACATCCAGCCTTTCTGTGAATATTTATTTTTATGTATGTGTATATCATATTTCTATGTAAAATATCAATCTTTCTTGATACTGTCGCTGAAGATAAGGGTATCGGGTGCTAAGCTGCTTTTTTATTTAATGTTAATAAAACATGATTTTTTCCCCATTGTTCTGTTTGTTGCTGCTGCTGCCGTTGTTGTTACATCGTTGTTGCCCTATTTTGCTGTTTTTTGCTCAGATTTGTTGAAACGTTTCTTGCGTGATGATATTTCTTCCTTTTCAATGTCTTGTTTTAGTCTTTCTAATAAAACTCCTTCGTAAATTGTGCTCAATGAAAACATAATTATTTATCAATCATTGCCCTTATGCTTCGTAACAACTTTTTAAACTATTTTACTCTCAAATATAGATGTTTATAATTGATTTCCCCATGTTTCAATATTCTTTCCTCCTTTCCCCCTCCCTTCCCTTTTTAAGATGTCTGCTTATCTAACACGTCGTCTTAAAGGAAAACTTCACAGGCCACTGTTTGGAAAAGTTTTTCTCCCAATACGGCATTTGTCGGCCATCTTTAAATTTTGTGTTAAAGATCGAGTCGCTTCCGGCGGAAGTGCTGGGTTGTCTGTCCTTCTTCTTTCTGTGTGTGTATAGACAAAAGAAACCTGAGAGGGAAACCTATAGAATAGCGTTTCCTTCCTCTTCTCATGAAGAGCAATGGCCAGATTTAATTGGTTTCAGAGGCCATGTTTGTGCATTGGTTTCTTTGACGCGATGGTTTTTCAACACGGTAAAAAAGTTTTGAGCAACTAGATTTCATTTAAAAAGAAAAAAAGTTATCTCTACCAGCTTACTTTTGTACAAAAAATAAGATTTTAAAAGAAACATATCAACTTCAAACTGAGCGGAATGTGTCTTCTTGTCTTGGATCTCTCGCCAATATCTCTCCTCACAACTAAAGTCAAAATGCGCAATCGGCTTCGTGTCTTTTTACAAGGCACCATGATTACTTTAACATGAAAGGGGAAACTGAAAGTAGGTTGCCTAAGATAATGTAGATGAACCAGATCAATATATGCGGGTATACTTCAGGATTTTATTTTTGTAATTTATTTTCAGATCTTAAGCGAATGGATTTTTCTAATCTGCAAATAGAATGAGGCATGAAACGTCTTCTCATAAAGTTCAAATTTTTAAATGTCAAAGTCTTGTAACATTCTGATACAATCTTCTTTTATCTTCGCTGCCTTGGACAAACGAAATGCAGTATCTCGCATATGGCTTAAACTGCAGATACTGCTTTTCGTTTGTCCTAGGAGGTATGTACTATCTACCTGATGGCTTTTATTTATTTTAGCTCTCTTCAAACACTCATGTATTCATGTGTCTATCTATATCTACAACATGTACCTGTCTTATTAACTTTTTATTTATTAGGTATTAATTTTGTTAATGATTATTCTCCTTTCTCTTCGGCGTTCATTAACGATTATTCTGACTGCATGTATACATATAATATATATTTATTTATAATCTATATATTATATTTTCAGTTATGTGTATACTTTATTATTTTTTCTTTCGGATTCTATGTTTGTATGTTGTTTTCTGGCAGTTATTTCTTCTGTGTGGGTTTTCCTGTCTCCATATCAAGTTCTGACGGTTGCCTGGCTCGACGTTAATTTCACTTTCTCGCCTTTTTGTTTGCCTTCTTTTTGAAACTGCCTTTCCGCTCTCACTTCACGAATCATCCTTATTTACATTAGCGCTCTCTTTATCCTCTTACATTTTGTTTTTTAAGTAACTCTTTAATTTTATTTTTCTATTTATCAGTCTGAGTTCAAAGGGATGATAACCGAATTTATAATCAAAAAAACTTTAATCATTTTTCTTTTAATTTTTATTTGGAGGCGTTGGGGGAGTCTGTTTAAGTTTCACATGTTTTCTACCTTTTAACAGTACCGATTCCAAATCACCTATTTTTATTAAATTTTATTACAGCAGCAAACTAAACGTTTCAGATTAGTTGACTGTGCGATCTTTTAACGATGAGGTAGACATCCGGTGAAATGGAAGACAACTTATTTGAAATAAAACTTTTTCGAAAAAAAAATTCACAGTTTTTACAACACCAAAAAAAACGGTTATAACGTTAGCGCACAATACATAACAAGTTTTTATTTATTGTGTAGCTCAAGAAGCCCGATTACACCATTAATTTTTTTCCTATGAAAACTAACACCAAAAACAGTGATTTGGCCAGCACTCGGCTGACAAGAAAAGCATGCTCGCATTTCCCATTAGTGTGAAGGGTTTTGCCGGACAGTTTGAGAGTAAGATTACCCAGGCGAATGTTTTCAGTTTAAAAGTTTCCGGCTCTTGCCCACAAAGCGACTACGCTGATCATATTCTGAAGTAACTGGCTGGTCACGGAATTTTTTTTTTTTTAGGATAAAATATTTGTAGAAATTTCAACTTAATATGTAAGCCCATGTGTATTGTTATTGTCCATAGTTTTCTATTTTAAAAAGCAGTATGATCGTTTGCCGTCTCTGAATAGTCTAAGTTTGCGTTTACTCCTTGTAACTAAAACGTAAGAGTTTAAGATACATAAAAGACAAGCAGTTCAGTTACATACATTTTATAATTGTGGACTATCTGTACCATAAAAGGGGGGGGGGAGGCAGTCTTTACAATGACTGCAACCTATCTCTTCCCTTTATAAAAACTTGCTGCCGTGCGATCGAGTTGTATTCTACACTCCTAAACTTAAGAAAAAAAAGAGATAACCCGAGTTTGCTATTAGTATCCGCTTTTTAAGCTTGCTAAATAATTTTTTTCTCTTGTTTTTTTTTAAATTCCTATTATTACTTTCCTCCTTTTTTATACAACTATGCTAGCCTATGGTGGAAATGGCAATAAGGGCAAGTTTAGTAAAGTTTTTCTGCAAGCTGCTCATAAACCAGTAAGCTATTACAAGCCTGTAATTTGAAGCCAGCAGTTGATTTTACGGCACGCGTAAAAAAAAAAAACCAACAGCCAGTTAGTTTCACACACGAATGAGTGTAATGTCACTAACTAAATGGCGTTCTTCTTTCTCTTTATCAGCTTAACAACTGTTTTAGCCCGCGCACTTTGGTACTGTACCAGGTATTGAACATCAGAGCGGGGTTAATCCCCGCGCCACTGGCTCCGAGGCTAATCCGCTTTGGCGAGTCTGTTACAGCTCATGTTAGGACCCGTACTTGTTTATAACGTTGAGGGCAAATAGAGCTAGAGTAGGAGAAGGGGAGGGGTAGGGTCGTATGGTAGCAAATCTGTCAATATTGGTACCGACTAACTTTCGCATCAAGCCGATGTCTGCATATCAAGCTTTGCAATGAATTCAGTTCTCATAGAAGACGAAGCTGAATTCTGAAAGTATGGCGGAGGAAGACAGATGAGGTTTAGAAGTTGTATTTGGCGATGAGATATACCGGTAACGTACTATCATAATGCTTCAATCAAACATAAAAAGATAAATAAAGTGTTAAAAAGCCGCAATGTTCTTTCCAAATGGTTTCTGTAGTGAAAAAAAACCAAAAGGTTTATTTACATGAAATCCAGTCTGCCTTGTTAATAAAGCTACTGAGTTGGAAATCAATATTTAAAAGTTAATATATGTTCTAGAAAAAAGTAACTGAACATCCTTGAGTAAAAAACGATGTCTTTGGTTTTAGAAATCTGATATGGCATCTTTCAGCCCCCGTATCCCTTTCTATGTAATTGTTATTCTGTACAGTGTTTTTTTTTAACAAAAAAAAACGTTCATGTCTTCCAAAAACTATTGTTCTACTAGTATCATAGACTTGTCTACAGATCTTCTACTACTTATTGTGTTCTAATTGATACTGCTGATGATGATAATAATAATTCTACTACTGCTATCTGCTACAACTAGTCAACTGCTGCTGCTACTACTACTACTACTACTACTACTACTACTACTACTACTACTAGAACTACTACTACTACTACTACTGCCACTATTACTACTACTGCTACTACTACAACTACAACTACTATACTACTACTGCTGCTACTAACACTTTTGCTACTTCTGCTACTACTACTACTACTAAAGCTACCTTTATTTCTACTACTACTGCTACAACGGCTAACCATGACTACTACTACTATTACTACTACTACTAATACTACTACTACGACGACGACTACTACTTCATCTACTACTAAACGTACTACTAGAATTCAATTTTCACTTTTAATTATACTATTTCTATAACTCTCTGCACAAACTACCAACAGAACTAATGTCACTACTATTTTTGCTTTTACTAATACAACAGTACCCGCTGATACTACTTATACATGTACTAATACTTTTAAGACTAACATTATCAATACACTACACTACTGTTAAAATTTCTTTCACTAGTGGTGCCACAATCGATCGTATGTGTTTCTCTATATTATCATTTGAAGCTTTCTTACTATGATACTACTATTTCTTTGTAATTCATTCTTTTCATGTACTTAAATCAAAAGCAGTAATAGTCCTTTCCGTAATGTATGTTTATGCGACTTTCTGAAATGTCTTATTTTTCGTTCTGTATTTTTAATCACGGCCAATCTCCTACAAACATAGTTATGTAACAATTATATGTCAGGTGTATGTTTAGCTTTAGACCGCCAATGACTTTTAGTGCTATGATCAGCTACACTTTTTATGTCAGTCCCACACCTTGTTGAGAACCTCTGTATAATAGCTCGAGCTCTCTAAAGTTGCTCAAACCTTCTTCTGGTCAGCTTTTCTAAAGGATTAGGTACACCCACTCTCTGTGGCTCTGGAACCGTTAGTCTAAGAGGAAGAGCTTAAATTGGTAACATTTCCCGCTGTGACATATAAGATCCATATTTGTTTCTGCCTCTGAAGAACGTCAAACATTGTTTACAATTGTATGAAGAGGGTTTATAGTTAGGTCTAGATCTAGGCGTTAGACAAATACAGCGTTCTAGGTTGGTATTATTTCTTCGTGGTATTGATTTATACCGTTGTTGTGTGTGATTTGGCTTTAAATAGAACTACCTAAACCAGGACAATGAGATATGTAAATGGAATGATGAATAAATGGATTGCAATAACCTGTTGGAAGCGGTGATGTTGGTAGTTTAGCCTCCAAACTATTCGTACATTCATACTTGGCTTTGTTTTCTTTCGCCTCATGGGTTGCTCCTTTCCAAGTTCTGTTGATGTGTGTGTTAGTTTTCGATTTACTTCAACCGTGCTTCAAGTCAGCTGATCCTTCAACAAATCTATGGTTAGGAGATTATCTGTGTAAGATCGCAATGTACTCGTGTAATTATAAATCATACATGATTAAGAAAGATTTGTAGTTCTCCCATATCTTTTTGTGCATTAGTCGCATCTTCCAATTTGGGTGAATTAACTGCTCCTGGTTTTTCCTATTACGTTATGATACATATCTTTGCATCGGGCGAATGTCCGTAAAGCTAGCTTTTCAATGAGTCCGATCCCCATACATGTGTGATCAAGTTGAATGATATTGAAAATTCTGGGCTATTGATATCTATTTAACTATATGAACATTTACACGATTGTGGGAGCGTTGCTGTTAAAAAGACCAAAGCGTAGGCTATATATTTCCGGATCATTTTTTTTCTACAAAGTAATCAAATATTAAAGTTGCTGAAATCACTTAAGAATTTTATAAACATCAGTAGATTATAAAGACTGTACACTGTAATACAACTTAAATTGGTTGTCAGGAAACAGTTTCATGAGTTAACGACTGCATCGATTCTACTCCTTTATGGTTCATTTATCATAAGGTTTAAAACGATGTTCCGTTTTGACAACCTTATTAACTAAATTCATGTAATTGTGAAGACCAAACTGGCGTCAGTTTGCGCGTTGCCTCAGTTGTTGTTTTTTATCAATTTTTTTTGGGGGGTGAAGGTGTTTAAGGGTATGTCTCATTCAAACGCAAAGTTCATTTAGTCCTTGATTAGTGTCTTTTTTCAAATATGAATTAACGAAACAGAATAAAAATTATCTTATCTAATACCATTTGTTTTGCTTGTATATCTCCGTCACTCCCTCCCTCCCTTTCTTTGTCTTTTTCCATCTTTCTTTTTCCTTCTTTACTATAATTATATACTCAGGTAAAAAGTCACTGAGTCTTTATTTATTTTTGGTATGGTGCTTTTTATTCAGTAGCGGTTTACTCTTTCTAATGTCGTGATTTTGCAAACGTTTTAAAATTGTCGAATGCGGAAAAAAAAACTCGAGTAATTGAATTTCATCTTATAAAGATTTTAAAATTTGTTAAAATTTTGTGTGTATTGGATAGACTTTTGAAAAAGCCTTGGCGTCTACTTCTAGAACTATTCAGCAATATCGGAGAAAAGCGCAGAGGCTTGATAAATACAAAGGCTACTTCGATTCGTAACCACCTCTAGTTTTTACTTGCTTACCACTTAGATCTACTAAGTTTCTTGGCAAACCTTATAATTGTGTCGAAAATAAATTTGTAACGTGTTATAACGTTATATTTTCTTGATAGACATCTGTCTTTGAGAATCTATAAGGATGCAGCCGATATCGCTTTTTATGTAGGTTTTCAACCTCAATCGCTATGAGAGTGGGGTGAAAATATCGACTGACTTATATTCGTACTAAATATACAGCAATTGTTCCAGCGCTAAAGCGATTTTTATAGGCCGCGCTAGGTTAAAAAAAATGGTTATGTGAAAAGAAGCAGCGGTGGGTTTGTTTTTTTGTTTTTTTGACATTCATAGGACATAATTATTCCTGTTCTTTCTCGGGGATAAAGACTTAGCATTAAAGCAATTTGCGGTTTGTTTAGCTTTGAAATTGTATTACAGTCT
>BMAT01013671.1:126881-143641 GCA_019649035.1 Elysia marginata | reverse complement strand
GAAAATTTATTAAGTCATATATCTCTCGATTAATATTTTTTCTATCCATGCATATTACCAGGGTGAAAATAAAGATCCATTTTAGAGTTATTTTAAAAAGTTCAGGTAATTTTACCAAGAGATAAAAAAAAATCAGCCGGAATTTTTTTCTTGCAATGTTCGTCGGTTGCTATGGTAAAAGCATCTATCTTAAATTTTAGGTACCTTTTCTAAATTAAAGGCTTTCACTGTTTTTAACAAAATAAATTCAAATTTCATAAATTTTTAGCTACGAACCTTGTAGAAAGAATGTTGTGCGCATAATTTCATTTTATCTATAAGTTTATGGATTAGAAAGGAAGTTATGATGAATTTTGTAATTTGAGTTTCTTGTGGCCTTCAACAAAAGTAACTAAAAGGTGCATTTTTGCAAAATTAAAATGGCTTTATTATTCGGCTAAAAAGTTTGATAGGATTCATATGAGGAAGAATGTGTGATAGCTTTAAAGCCTTTTTCCTTGTGTTTAGAAGTAGGTCGACAGAAACTGCTTAAAAGACTTGTGGAAAAACCCTGGGTTTTTTTAAAGAAGTAAAAATATTTTTACAATTAGTGTATCGGCTTGAACGAAGGTCTCTTTATTAGTTCTTTAGTGGGAAATGACGAATGCCATTGGTTCTATCAATAGTTTGACATCATTTTTTGGTAACGGATAACGCCCTATTGTGCCCTATAATTAGGCCTGTACAGTTTCCACTGTTAACATTTGAAGATTTTAAAAAGAATGTGATTAGTGGTATATTTCTGGGTATTTTTTTTCTTCTTTTAAGACTTGACTGTGTTTTTTTTTACATTTTATTTCGTTAACTCTTCAAAATCATTTGCCTTGGGTTGTTTTTTTTTTCAGGATGAACGAAACCAAATTCTGACTCTCAGTGTGTGGTTACGTCAGGTGAGTTGTTTCTTATATAATTAGATCTAGCATCGATGTAATTTACTTTAATTTATTTATTCCTGAGACCATTCTCGGGAAAATCCATTTTAATAAATACAGGAAGATTATTAGTCTCGGTGTTAATGTTTGATATCAGTCTCAAAGTAAGAACTAAATACTAATGTTCGAAGTCACAACACTTGGAGTACACCTACAACGTAGATATGGATCCAGAAAGGGTGCATGTAGTTCTGTATGATCTAAACAAAGATAATTCAAAGCAGATTTACAAGATTGAATCTGCCACTGGAACGCTCGTGAGGCACATACCATTTTTGGTGTTCAAGCTCACCCTTTTTTCGCATGGTTTGCAATCTTCACGTCTTATTTTAAGTAAATCCAGTCACTGTGCATATTTTAGTACTCTTTGATATATGAGTCACGTAAAAAACATTGTCTTATACAGAATAAAAGCTATGTGTAAAAGGATATAAGATTTACTATTATTGTTATTATTATTATCCTTATTATTATTATTATCCTTATTATTATTATTATTATTATTATTATTATTATTATTATTATTGTTATCATTAATATTATTATCATTAATATTATTATGGACATCAGGAAATTTGTTTTAATAAAAACTAGCTGAATGCCCGAACATGCTTGGGATGAAGTAGTCACCTCGATTCAATAGTTCACAGGACCTCATTGTACACCACATTTCTGGGTCTTCCATTTGTTGATAGGTGGTATATCGATGTTGTGTCGCCAGTCCTTGGTAGAGCGACATAAAGCATCTCATGGCTGGAAATTGATTGGAGTAGATAGATACCAACTATTTTCAAGGACTGGCCTTGCGCTTTATTGATGTATTATAGGTCTGGGTTTTGATAGGGGTTGAGCATGTTGTACATTCTACATGTAGATATTATTGCCATAATGTATAGGTCTAGATTTTGACAGAAAGGCCTTGCCTCCTCGAGATTCCTCCTGTCGCATCATGTAATATTGTGAGACTTAAGACCACAATGTTTATTATCATTTTCAATAATAAGAGGGCCATTGTGATGAAAGGATATTTTGATATATAAGAAAACCTGATATGAATCTGGATCTTAGACTTACGCGTAATTTTTTTTTAATTCGTCTCTGTAACAAAAAATTTCGCGTTCACTGTGCAGGATCCAAACCCGGTACCCCATGAGTTTAAGGCATCAGCGCTAGCATCTAAGCTATAGCTTCTGGTGTCAATGGGTTGATTTCAAACAAAAATTATAATTACTTTTCTAAAACTTTATCATGACTTCCGTAAGCGAATATAATCACGTGACATGAAATGGCTGTTGTTTAAATATGGAGCACACGCCTAATTTTACCCAAGTTAAAATATGTTCTGACACATGCCGTTCTCAAAATCAGAGTAAAAAAATTCAAACTGTATTCAGTGAAAATTTGAAGCAAATCGGTTCAGTAGTAAGGTCTGGGGTGGATTCTGGGGTGAATTTTTTTATCATTATAAGATAAAGGAAAACATTAATAAATAAGAAAGATTGTTTTAAACAAGACAGGTAACATTTTTTTGTTTTGTTTTTGTAGAAGTATTCGCTCCCTTGTTTAGTACACGCTACACGCTTACGGAAGTCATGATCAAGTATCAGAAAAGTAATTATAATTTTTGTTTGTAATCATCCTATTGACACTAGAAGCGATAGCATAGATTTTAGCGCTGATGCCTTAAACCGGCTCTTTGTTGTAAATAATCGGTTAGATCGCGGCGCTAAAGGTTTTAGACAGCCTTTTTTCAGCTTGCAGAGAATTGAATAATCCCAAGGCATCCCAACAGATATTGCGTGATCTTGTTTTAAAATTAACTTTGTGGCAGCTCTTGGGGTTACTACACTATCTGTCTCGGGTGTTACGTTTCAAGGTCCGTGCAGACGAGCACGGTGAGTGACCTGTCGATGGTGGGACACTGTTTGACAGAAGTTCATTCTGATGTAATGACCGTTGAGTGAAGGGAATCCGTAGATCGGAAACGCTAAATGGCGTTTGGGAATTTCCTGAGCCAGATCGCCACTCGTATGTCGAGTAGGTCTAGTCTAACCAGTACAGAAAGAAGGAAAGTCTCGGCATCAGGTTATGGTTGATAACCCCCTGTGTCTAGGTTACTGTGGAGGATAAGAGCTGTCGATACGCCAGTATCGACCAGTGACTAAGAGGAGGGGGAGCCTGATCTCACAATGTGTCTCTCTGCTCCCCGTCTTATCAGTATTCATAGTTTTATCGGAGACAACCTCTGCCCCTCTTCAAGGCAAGATTTCTTCTATGGCTGTTAGATGGAAACTGTAGAGCCCTTAACCAGCGCCGGTGAAATGCCACCTTGTAGTTATCGATAACTGACATATAAAGCCACGATGAGATACATAGGATTGTTTGCTGGGTTTTTTAGTCTTATTTTTTTTAGTGCAGGACGTTCACTTGCATTAACTCAGGGTTTGTTTCGTTAGTTTGTTTTTTTTCGTTTCTGTAAGTTTTATGTTTGTTTTTTTTACTCCTGGCTTCGTTGCTGTTCTTCTTCTTCTTCTTTTTGATGTTACGTTGTTTTTTTATATTTTATGCAATGTTTTTGTTCTTGTTCTGTTATAAATCCAACTGTTTGTTGGTTTTTTTAATTGTTGTTGGTCTTGTTTTCTTAATTCACGGTCACACTATGTGTAACGAACATAATAAAATAAAAATGTTTGCAGATTTTAACGACAAAATCTTGGGGAACATGGTAATCAGAAACTTCCTTATTTTTCATTTTTAATGAGGCACTGACTTATAAATTTACCATAACCTCTATAGCCTAAACGAGATCTGATGTAAGTGTCGGCTATTTTGAGTTTTAAGATTTCTTGGGTTTTTTATATAGCGTCTAGGCGTCTAGATATATATATATATCGATTGTAGTGGTTTGTCTTTGCTTCTATTATGTATTTTTAGATGATTATTAGTAAAGTGGTTTTTCTATCGATGGTAGCATCGCCATTGCCTGTCCCCTAAGCACTCTTAGATTGTTTTTAGTAAGAGGAGTCAAAATAAACCGCACAGAGTCGAAAGGTTTGGAAGTGAGGGAGGGGGGGGGCATTCTTGCGTTAAAAAATTTTCGAAACTTATAGAGTTATCATCCCGTTGTCCTCCTCATATATAGATTGGGTCCTGCATTGCTCTATTTCACGCAAGCATGCTATTTATTTACTCACGGGAACATAATTTCTCTGAGGTGCACAGTGCTCTCCCTTAGCCAACAATTGATCAATTCAGGAACCAAAACCCGTCTAGGTGGGGAGAGGGCCGGAACTCTCTTTCATATGGTATTCCTGCGCCTGGAGCAAAAAGCCCAGCATGTGTAACCCAAATATAAAAAAAAAAATATTTTAAGGCTGATATCCCCGCTGTAGAAGTTCATGTTGCTGAAAAAGGAGAAGGGATAAATGGCTGTGATCTCAGGACAAACACCCGAGACTCACTTTTTTTTTTTTAGCCCCCACCGTAGTTGCCCCCGCGGGCGCAGTTGATATTGCCTCTTACTAGCTCCCTTGAAACGCTTTATGGATGAGTTTCGGCTAATCAGGCAAACCTTGAGTCCACCTCCTCCAACCTGTATTTACTCCTTTTTATCAGGTTTTTTTTTTCTTCAGTCTGCCTTTTTTGTGCGAGGCGTCTCTTCAGCCTCCATAACACGATATATTTCTTCTTTATTTGCGTTTGAATACCTTCTGTTCTCATTTTTAATATTTTGTTTACAGTTTCGTTATATTCACATAAGTTTATGCAAAACCCTTAAACAAATTTTATTAAAACGTTTTGAATCGAACATTGTTAATAAGTTTTTTTTCAGCAGACAGTATTTTTTATTCTTCATTAAGTGAAAACATTTCGACCTTAATAAATGCATGCATAAATCGACTTGGATGTATAAAGCACACGGACCGCAGTTTTCTCGATGGCTAAGCGAGCTGTTTGTTCGGATTCCAAACGGGTGTCCCTGAATACATGTGTTTACAAGAATGTCCGCAATGAATCGGCGAGGATTTTATGATAGCATTGAAATTTAATTATTACCAAACGAGTACAGAAATGATCCGACGTATGCGGCGATTGGAAGAAATAAATGTTGATCTGACAGTGAAAACTTCGTTTGTTAACGTGTTGCTTATGGTTAAAAAATGCAAAGATGATATTTCAAGTCAACTAGAAAAGAGGTTTGCATATAATGTACAGATCATATTATCATCTATTTAGTAAAAATTCAACAGGTGTGCAAAACCAAAAGGGTAAAGATAAAAGCCAATCTTGTTCAATAAGCCTGAAACGGCCTTCATCTACAAAATGGAAGAAAATTTTTTATGCAGTGCCTAGAAGCCCTAAAGCTAAAATGGAAGAAAACATGACACGCTGAGTCTAAAATGGAAGAAAGTTGGCACCTAAAATCTTGTATAGATCTAGGTCTAATCCAGACTCAAGATCAAGATATCTTCTTGATTTAGCTCCAAATCTAGATTATCTTATTTTTTTTTAGGTTTTAGTAAAATTTTCAGACATTTAATCTAGACTCTAGATCTAACCTATATTCTACAGAATTCAACAAAAGAAGTTGGGAAGCTGGCGGAACTATAACTTAGTTTATATTTGTTCTTCTGCTTGACAATTTTTTCGAAGTGCTTAAAGCGCATTCTAAAAAGTTAGGCTAACACGTTCAACAGAAAGTTTACCTCTAAATTGCAGAAGACTAGAAAACCAATTTCTCACTGTAAGTTCAAAACACTGGTAGGAGGAAACTACTGGTAGCGAAAGTTGCTCCATACTTCTTCGTCGTTATTCGTTAAATTCTCAATATTTCGAGAAACGATTAGACTATTTCAATGCAATTTTTTATCCACTCTTGGATTGAACACAATTCAAAGATGAAAGTGCCAACTGCAAAATATAAAATCGTTACAAATTAAACTAACAAACAGTTAAAGGTTTAAAATATTGTAGGCAAATTTGAAAGAAGAAATTTCTTGCAAACAGTTAAAATGATTCGTAAGTCGAAATTGAAAACTATTGCGATACTGGTACCATAGAAAACATTAGGTTTTTTTTGCTTTCAAATGCACAGAACAGAACAGCTCTATCATGCTTATGTGTGACGTTATAGCTGTTTGAAGTCAGTAGGGTTAAGTCTGTTTAAATTTCAGAAAGGGTAGAAAATCACGTTTAAAGCTTAGACAATAATAAAGGTGTAAAGTCCTTAGTAGCCATACCAAATAAAATCAAGTTCATAAAGCATTGAATTTCAACATTAATCAGGTGTAGAAACTGTTCAGTGATGGTTTTAGCGTCTATCTTTAAAATAAACAATTGATTTCTGAGCACCCACTAAATTTTAAATCTGAAAACTAGGCACTGCGAATAGTTACTCATTTGGGTAGAATGCGAGACAAATAAATCTATTCAGTGCATGAAAAGTTGCAGTCAAGAAATGGTGAGATAAAAAGAGCAGAGCCCGCAACTGGATTAAAAAAAAAACTCTTCGTCATGGTTTGAGAGTCCATGTGCCTATAGTGTACACTTTTGAAAGGCAAAATAAATTTCCTTATGGCCAGCTCAATTCCGTTGGCGTATGTGACAATTTAGAGGGAGGGAGAGGTAGAAACTTCTCCGCCAGTAATTATCCAGCCTCGTTGCTTTGCATAACTTGTGCAACTGATGGTATGCTTTTGGAGGGAAATTGTCACTCTGAAGAGCACCAAAAAAGAACATACCTACTTGATAGTGCAGCTATCTAGTCATATTAAAACATTATTAGCCAAGAAATAAACTATCTGGTTAGGAAAGCCAAGGAGCCCAAAAAGTAGCTTAAGCACGAATGGGTAAAGGAGTGTGTCATTAAAATGTGCCAGTTCAGTTTCAGGTAACGGTCGTGGTAAAACTAAAAATTGTCCTCTAGAGTAAAGGACCCCAACTTCACACGAGAATGCAACAAACAAAATTTAAGCCAGATTATGTTTAAGTCCGGCAATTTTACCTTGGGTGAAAGCTAATAATTATTGGGTGCATACCTCTCTTGATTCTCTCAATAAACAGGATCTGTATCGAAATTGGCCACCACTTCTATAGGGAACTTCATAGAATTTTGGAGTTTGGTGTTGACACTTTATACGATGAAATCCTAATCCATCCTGATACTAATCTCTCTAGCTTTCTCTTTTTTCTCTTTCACTTTCTTTCGCTTTTTACCTCTATTTCTTTATTATTCGTCTTTATAACGTTCTGTTTCTCTCCGTTATTCTTTTTCTCGTATTAGGAATGGTACGATCTACGCCTAAAATGGAATCCGGCAGAGTACGGCGGCGTTAAAGTTCTCAACATCCCGTCTGAAAAGCTGTGGAAGCCAGACCTCGTTCTCTATAACAAGTAAGCATACAAATATTAAAGATTTTGGCTTTTTGCTAGCCTTTTTTTATTTGCTAGCTTTTGTCCCCGTGGTTGTGTTTAAAAGTTATAAGGCTATAAAATTGTAGGAAAAAAGCTTTCTTTCTGTTAAAGCTTTTACCTTAATTGAACATTTCACTACCATCGATGCTGCGATAGTTATGATCACTAGCCAACTTGCTCTTTCTACGAAGGGTGAAAATGATCTACTGTATTATTTAACCAACATATTGCAATGCTTATACTCATAACTCTTGAAAAAAAAACCATCTCTGGATAGCTAGATGTGGATTCTAGATATTTCAGTGTACTTCTCACTGTAATAAATAGAATCTAGAAATTACCGTTATATTTAGATTTAGATCTAGAATATTGATGTAGATCTATTTCAAAAATCAAGATCTAGAAGCTCAAGATAAGGTAAAATAATGGTGTAATCACGGCGTTAAAACTTTCCTCCAGGTTCTACATTTCTAGATTCTGGAATATTATTTTTAAAATGAAATCAAATTGTCTTTAGTGTTGTGGAATTTTGCGCCAATAATCAGTTCTAGAATAGGCCTAGATCTGGCTCTAGATCTAGATATCTAAATGTGGATTCTAGATGTTTCAGTGTAATTCCCAGTGTAATAGAACTTACCATTAGAATTTAGATTTAGATCGAGAAGATTGATATAGACCTACTCTGGATACCCAAATTTTGAATGTTATTCTAGAACTGTCACATATTAATTTTTGCGTCATAATTTCCATTAACTTTAGTGCTAAAGATAAAATTCCTGACAATTCGTAGGTTAACGTTAGATTTTATTATAAATTAACTTCAACAATCAAAGAATCGACATCTGACACGTTTTTTATTGTTACCACGGAAATCTGCATCAAAAGTTATGTGGACATGCAAATTTTCTTAACTTTTCGTTGAGTAGTAAAAATTTGTATTCGAAATCATTCTTAAATTCCTTAGCTCCATTATGATAAGAAAGATTATGTGAATCAAGGCAGGGTTAATTCATACTTTAGTTTTAAAGAAGGGGAAAAAGAAAACTGGGTGTAGGCACAAGGTGGTGCTTGGTGTGCAAGAATAGGTGTGCCGAAAGCTTCAAATATTACTCGTGTCAAATTAAAAGTATTTCCTTAAATGTTTGCTTAAAACTGTATTGGCTGCATGTAAAGCATCCTCTAACATTTTCAAGAACAAATCTAAAATTGTTAAAACTTTTTGCTGAAGCAGCCCTTGTTTCAAATCCCTTGTACGATTTTCTTTGCTAAATAAAATGATCAAGTATTGACTGGCATTTAAGTTAAGTTAAATATTTGTACATATAACCTAAATGACAAAGGAGTTCCTACATACAAATGATTTAAGACAAGCGTGTTAAAGTGCAGCCTGCCACGTTTAAAAAAATCAGCCTCAGAAGAAATATAAGTAAAAGGACGTCCTTTCATTATTCAGAAGCTATATCTGATGACGAGCTTTCCTATTATAGCTTTTTGTACTATAATAAACTGTGACTTAAAAAAGAGAGAACATAATTATCTATGTATGTTTTGTACAGGCCTTTAGTTAAGATTTAGTTAGCTGGTTTCAATTTTCTAAATTCATGTAGTTCTACCTACACTTTTCTCTCGGAGTCTAGTCTTTCCATACCTCAGTGAGACTTACATTGAGTAAATTGTTTTGTACTAACCAGGGTCAATACTAAATTAAGAAAAGGGTAAATAGGCACAAGTTTTTAGATTGTGCGACACAATCTGCGATCGTTGTATAAGTCTTTTTTTTTCATTTTATAATCCTTTTCTGTAAGTGCTAAAATATACCCATGGCGGTAATAAACTTCGACAGGTTTGTATTTGCTCAACTTCCACCCGCTTAACTTAGGAAATCTTCGTTCAAATTAAAACTCTCACCTCTTTACTTTATTGACGCTTCTTTTTTCTTGTCTCCTGTAGTGCAGACGGTGATTTCCACATCACACTCCAGACAAAAGCCATTGTTTACAACACAGGGAGAATTGTATGGGAGCCACCAGCCATCTATAAGAGTTATTGCCCCATTGATGTGGAATACTTTCCTTTCGACATACAAGAGTGCTTTCTAAAGATCAGCTCTTGGACTTACCACGGAGTCGAAATGGACCTGCAGCACCTCTGCAACGGTACTGTTATCAACCCAGAAGAGGATCCGCAGAAAGCGAAGAAAGTTATTCTGCGTGGAATAGACCTCACAAGTTATTATTACAATGTTGAGTGGGATATTCTCAACGTGACAGCGTTGCAACGCGCTAAGTTCTACCCGTGTTGCGACGAACCTTACCCGGATATAACGTTCAACTTGACACTGCGACGCCGCACACTCTTCTATTCGCTGAACTTGATTATGCCCTGCGTGTCCATTTCTTGTTTGACAGTTCTTGTGTTCTATTTACCGTCAGATTCGGGCGAGAAAATTACGCTCTCCATCTCCATTTTGCTGGCCCTCACCGTGTTCTTTCTCCTGTTGTCTGACATGAACCCGCCCACTTCTTTGGTGATTCCGCTGATAGGGAAATATTTGCTTTTTATTATGATTATTGTGACTATGTCCATTACATTTACGGTTTATACGCTACACATTCATTTCAAATCGCCCACAACGCACAAAATGTCACCGTGGGTAAAAGAGATATTTACGGAGCTGTTGCCTAAATTCCTGTTTATGAGGCGACCTGAGCTCCACAAAAAGCCAAAGTCCTCCGGCGCAGTGAGGGCCACTAACGTTGTCGCCCTCGAAGAAAACTCGCAAGTCCTGGAACCTTTGCACACATACGAGAATCTAGTCCGGTCTAGGAGGGATGTACCCGAGGCAGAGCCGTCCACCAATTACTATCCACCTGAAGTGATGGACGCCATAAAGGGCGTCACCTTCATTGCTGACCATCTGCGCAAAGCTGATGAAGACATCGAGGTAAGTGATATTGCATTATTCATTCCCTATTATTAAGTATAGTCATATACTTGTATACCCAAAATCATGTAACAGTAGAGTTTAGGAGAGAGAAATAGAATAGTGAAAAGGTATGTGTGAGTAGAAAAAATTAATTGCCATTTTACATAAAATTCTGAATTTAGTCATGCTTTTGGTGTTTATGATTTATGTTCTTGTAGGTTAAACTCAAATTTAACGAAAATGCACAATCATGGAGGTGTTATTAAAGCATACGTTACCTTACGAATCCTTTAGCTGTCATTTTTACTGCTTTTTCAATCAGTCCAGTTCGTGATATATGTAACTCCCTGGGTTGTCTATTTCAGTCATTATTTTTTAAAAGTTGTAAAGCTGTGATGATTAAATGATATTTGCCTTAATAAATCAACAAGAAGGGCTGATTGATCAAAAGTTACCAGGGCAGCAATCATGCAGAGTCATGAACGATACAAACGTGAGAAAGGTGGGTAGATCCTTCACCAGGCAAGAAGCTTACGTGTTGAGGGTTTTTTCCTTTTTTTAACGAAAGAATGAGTGTCCATGGACGGGTCCTGTTTATAACAAGTCTAGAACTTTAATAACAACAGATTCTCGCAAAAAATAGTGCTATTACATATCTATGTAGTGTTTTCACACCTTTATATGGGATAACGTGATAACATTTTCATCTTTGAAGGATAGGGCACATTTTACTTACGTTTTTTTGTTTCCAAAGTATTTGGGAAAAAAAACTTGCGTAGAATCTGTAACTTAGTTTTCGATGGTATCTTTGTCTAGTTTTAGACACTCGGCTTTGGGTTGAGGATGGTCAGGGTTTGAGTCTTAGTTTGCTGTGTCGATATTTAGCCTTTGGGAAAGGTTCTTAGCACTCATTTCCTCGCTCTCCTCATGTGTTAAATGATTATCAGGCTAGAGGCAGTGAAAGATCATGTCACTATACTTGAGATAAGCTGATTTAACAGTTTACTGCTTTCTCTCGTGCGTTCAGAAAATATATTGGTTAACAATTCTTGCCTGTTTGGGAACCAAAGAGGTCTAATTAGAAAGCCATGCAGCTATAAATGTAAAAAATCCTCATTATATTTTTTTTTCACATTTCTATACGATCATAATACATTTGGAGAAGGCAGCCCACTGCAAGAAGGCCGGCCTGCAAAACAAAATTAAACAAAGGGGCTGAGAGATAACTTTTGTGTACTTGTCTTTCACCCCTAAGATGACCATATGTGGAACCCACGTAAAGTGCTTAGAGCATTTAGGTGGATTTAGGAAAAAACGATAAGTCATATATTTTCTTCTTTAATTTTTCACAGGAGGAGCGTGACTGGAAGTATATAGCTATGGTCATGGATCGCTTTTTCTTGTACATCTTCACAACGGCTTGCCTTTGTGGTACACTCAGCATATTTCTGACTGCGCCTTCTCTGTACGACTCCAGGGAGCATATGGCGCTGAAAGACCCCAATGCCACGTGTATCTACTGAAGACATTGCGGCCACAGTCTCATTATATCTACATTATTATAACCATTACCAGTAGCAGCGCGTCCACCTTTCATCAGATTTTTGCTGCCTTTAAAGACATTTTGCGACAGCATTGGAAATATTGAATAAGCATTAATTTGTCGGTGACATATTTGGAATGCTGTGTACAATAAACTTTTTACGAGCAGACATGACGAATGTGACGTCATTGGTGTTGATGGTATACCGGGCCAGTATTACGTTTTTCTGTTTAAAAAAACGGATTTTTCTTGGAAACAAGATAAGATGGAGCGCAATGATTATCCGACTATGCGCTAACTTTTACCTCCGCGGGAGAATTCCCCCCACCAGAAGGAAAACACCAATTGTTCACTAACTTATTCTCATCGTTTCATTCTCAGGCACATTTCATTTTAAGGGACTAGAAGAAGTCTCACCGTTCAACGATAAATATTAAATACATTTGTAATGCTATGCCTTTTTTTTTTTCAACATTCAAAATTTCGGCCCCTGAACAATATTTTAATGTCTTGGTGATATGATCGGGAAGATCATAATTTCACAAAATACAATTGTCAAATCCTCACAAATAAACGAAAAAGCGGTAACATAATTATAATGTATACCTCAAAGAAAGTATAATTTTAGAAATTGACCTAAATTGAGGGAGTGCGTATCACGTAAGCATTGTGTTTTCCAACCAACATGGCGTCCGCTTCCGGAAGTGTACAGTCAAATCTTTTGAACAATGGGTCAATGTGACCCTGATTTATTTAGAGTCACAATGATCTATTCCACAATAGAGTTCTTCTCCGCTCTTCCGGGAGCATCCACCATCTTGATAGGTTAACGCAATATATGCACACCCTCAATCGTGAAGGCAGCCACTGCGTCACCAGTAAGGACTGAAATATTTAAGGTATTTATTTGAGAAAATGGACAAAAAATTCATATCTTTATTATGACCCTAACCGTAGATTTATAGTAGCCTAATATACCTCCGCCTTGCCTTTCAAAGAAGTATAATTGTTACTTTATGGCCACTATGTTTCTTAAAAGAGAAATTAGAAGGTGAAGGCCCTCACCCATTCCCTCCAACTTTCGCCCAAGTTGCACATATCCATTTGAAGAGTTCAGGGCAATTAGATTTTTCAGTAAAACCACTGCTAAACGTGAACTTCATACCGCGATCGCATGTAGTGTTGTTTATTTTCAACTGGACATGACATTTATGTAAAAAGCTATATATAAATTGAATAGTTTGCCCAAAAGGCAAGATATGAAATGGAGATTCAAACCTTAACCAAAGTGTGCAATGGATAATAATGTCACAGTTCGTCCCGCAGACCTTTATTTAGGGATAGGGGCAGCTCATGAAATTATGTTTGTATTGGTTAATGTAGCAAAATATACTTTTTAATTGCAATTTTTCGATCATATTTTTTATGATAAGTGAAACTAGACTTTATTATTTATTTCTATATTGAGCTGAGTTATTTTATTGCCATGTCTTAATAAATTGTATAACTATCAAATTGCTTATAGAATGCTAAGTTAGGTTTCTAGGTTTTCAAAACAGGAAAAATATATTGAGAAAGGATAAATTTAGTAGAGAAAATTTTGATTATTTTTGTTCTTCTCAACTGTTCTATTATATGTATGAAGTGTGTTTTTTTTATTGTAACATCTGATTATGGTGCAGCTATGCATTGCATTTGGTACATACTTCTCTGCTTTGAGCTACATTTTCAGCTAGTGTGATGGGAAGTAGATTTTTCCTCTTACAAAATCTTGCGGAACATGGAAAAGTGATGGGTAATAATTTTGTTTTATTGTTTTAGTAAACAACTATTTTAATATTATGAGATGGCTTGCAGTGATACATTGATAGCCCCGGCTTAGTGTGTTATGTATAAGAAGCAGCGACAACATAAAATAAAATCACTAGAACTAAAAGTATTTCATGAGAATTTTCTCATTCATGTGAGGTATGTTTACGAAGCATCAACTTTATTTTCTCTCACTTCCAACTCACTCTTTCTCCCTTTCTATCTTTCTCTCTGTCTGTCTCTCTCTCTCTCTCTATCTCTCTCTTTGTCTCTGTCTATATCTCTGTCTGTCTGTCTATGTCTCTTTCTATCCTTCTCTCTTTTTCTATGTCTCTGTCTCTATCTCTATCTCTGTGTGTGTCTCTCTTTCTTTCCATCTTTCTTTCTCTTTCTCTCTCTGTCTCTCTCTTTCTTTCCATCTCCCACTTTTTTCTCCCTCTGTATCGTTCCTTCTCTCGCCCTCTCCCTCCGTCTCTTTGCCTCTTTCTCTTTTTCTTTCCCTTTCTCTCTCTCTTTCTCTGTCTCCCTCTCTATCTCTGTCTCTCTCTTTCTTTCCCCTTCTCTCTCTTTCTTTCCCCCTCTCTCTTTCTTTCCCTCTCTCTCTCTCTTTTTGTCCCCTGCTCTCTTTCTGTCTCTGTCTCTCTCTCTACTTCTTTCTCTCTCGTTTTTTCTCTCACTCTCTCTCATTCACAATCTTTCTCTCTGTCCTGTTTTTCTCTTTTTTTTAGATGTGACGTAATAAAACTCTTTGAGTCTCCGTTTTCATTTACCTTTTAGATGTTTTTAAACATGTCTACTTATAATATTTTATACTTTCATGAATCTAAGTTTGTGTTGAGTATGGTTATCGTATCGAAATGCTAACTTCTGAACCCATGTGTATTAGCACTGCGTTGTTTGTCTAGATTGTTTCCCTACGACAGTTTATGCAAGATTTTGACTTTTTTCATGCGATTTTTGTCACGTATAGCCTATATCGATGTTCTGTTGGCTATAAATATTACAATTGAAAGCAAGTTCTCAAGAAAGGCAAATTGCTCTCCAAGGATGCAAATGTACCGCCCATCTTTTTTCCAAGAGTGAACGTGTATATTATTTAAGCTTAAATGTTAAGTATGTTTCCGTCTTAAAGTCTATCAAGTTGAGGTTGTAGATAAGGTTAACATGTAAATATTTTCAGAATACTTTAGTAGGTTTTTATTCAGGTAGTTCATGTTCAAACTAGGGTGAATCAATCAGACTTATATCAAGGTAAAACTCCTTCGAGGCAAAGTATTACTTTTAGGTTGTTTTTCTTTTTTGTTGTTTGACAGGATATAACTGTCTTATGATAAAGAGGTTGTATGTGCTGTATTTTTAACCTTCCTGAAAAGACATAAAACACAAATGGCATCAGAACATGTTCTAAATTATTGCATCATTTCCTATTTCCCCTGGCCGTTTCATATATTTAAGGGGACTGTCTCATGTGTAACCACCAGAAATATGACAAAATCAGAGCGATATCACTATGTTTTGTATCAATATTATTAGTCAGCATTATACCACATGATAGATGGAATGGTTTAATTCCTTTGTTGAAGCTTTGCTCTCTTTCTTCCTTTCTCTTTCTATCTTTCTCTGTCGGTTGTTTGCATCTTTCCAGCTTTCTATGCCTCTCTCTTTCTTTGCATCGGTCTTTTATTTATATCTTTTGTTTTCTCTTTCTTCTCCTATCTTCATGCTTCTTTTCTGCAATTGCCTCTTACTCTCTGCCTTATAATGTTTTGGTCTGTAGTATACAAAATGCTAGCTTTTCTGATTATACTAAGAAAACTTGAATGTCTTAACTAATAAAACTGCATGTTAACCTCGATCCATGAAATTTGAGAATCATATATACAAGTGAAAAAAATATTAAATGATTTTTAAATATATATTTAACAAAAAAAGTATTTACATCTTCTATGGCAATAGTTTTCACCATAAATGTATATCCTTGTAGAGGCAGGTTAATAAAAAAATAATTTATCTAATTCTGATATTAAATAAACGTGTGCAGTAGACCTTTCAGCAAGTCATATCCATGCACAATATGCAGTGGTAATGTTTTTTTGTTTCGAAAAATAGATAAAAACAGTTGAAGGTGTATTTACAAGATAAATCATGTTCATGTGTATATGATGTAAATCTATCCATCCATCACAAAACCTGATTAAGTTTTCATAAGAAAATATCCAGCTATTATCGCTTGTATCCCTTACCAACCAATCAAGAGTCCTAGTTCAAAACTTGTTTATTATTCTACCTGTCCATCCAGGCGTTAACATTTTTTAATCAAAAGTTCCGACTTGTTTTGTTATTTCGTTGAAATCCTCGATAATGTTCAGAGCAAGCTCAAGCTTTCCGGTCTGTTCTATTATAAATATATTTATTTATCACTTAATATAATATGTTTTCCTTATTCTTGCCATTGTTGCTCATTTCAAAGATCAGGTCGTCGCAAAGTCTTCCATGTTGGCAAATTGAATTAGCAGCATCACTACAACAAGACAAGTATTTTATACATTAATAAAGCTTTTTTATAACGATGTTCACGTGCCGCATTGTGTACTCTCTCTCTCTCTCTCTCTCTCTCTCTCTCTCTCTCTCTCTCTCTCTCTCTCTCTATCTCTATCTCTATCTCTCTGTCTTTCTCTCTCGCTCTCTCTCTCCCTCTCAAGTAATTGGTTTAATAGACTAGCGTTACTGAAACAAGTTGAGCCATCCCCCACCCACCTCGAGCCTATTACTATCTCCCCTCTATCACTCAGCATGTTTCCTTGTTCACTTGTCATCCTCACAAAGTCCTTTTCCTGTCTCTTCTCGCGACCTTAGACTACATAATAGAGACCTTTAGCACACGCACCGTGTCTCACTACGCGTACGTGAAAATCGGGAAAGCAGATTGAGAAACTATAAAAATAATGAAACCAATTTCTAAAAATAGACCCACATACGTTCGCGTCATACTCACGCGTTGCTGCTTAAAGTCTGTATTAAGCAACTGCTCGCTTTAGGAGATGGAGGATTAAAAGAATGAACTTAGTAATTAGGCTACGCTTACTGAAAGGCATAG
>BMAT01013671.1:109518-125884 GCA_019649035.1 Elysia marginata | reverse complement strand
GATTATTATTATCATTGTTTTTATTATTATTATTATTATTATTATTATCATTATTATTACTATTATATTGTTATTATTATTATCATTAACAACATAATCATAATTCTTTATTATTATTATTATTATTATTATTATTGTTATTATTATTCTTACGATTTTTATCAATCTTACCATCAGAATAATTGCCATCACTAATATACGAACTAATTATTTCATTTTCCTTATCATTATTAACATTTTTTATTATTAGCTTTTCTTCCAGTCTATTTTTCTTTAGTTTGTCCTTGTGCATATGTGTGTGTGATATGTAAATATTTCCCTTTAGAATGAATGTGATGCAAAACGTATAATTTATTATTTTATTAGAGAAAGAGAGATGTAATAAAATTGTGTAGGTTCGTATTTTGAGAAGCAGACGTCTTTATGATACAACTCAACCAAATAAACTGTACTGTTGATTTTTTTTACAATGAAGAATTTCCATGTTTTTCTTTGAGAGTATTATATATACTTTGTTTTGACTGTGGTATGCAATAGTATTTTGTTAAAGTATCGTTTAAGCAACTAACCGTTACTGTTGCATGTTCGTTTTGGATCAAACATAGACAGACAGGTGAAGCCCAAACAGACTTTCATTTTGTTTATCGTGGACTTGCTTAACAAAACACGGAGCTTGTCAACACTGGTTACCTTGGGTTAAAACTGTGGTGTTTCAACTCATCGCATGTGGTTTTCTGCATAATATTTTAACCGCTTCTTACTGTAGTACTACAAAATTTTTACTAGTTCATTCTTTTTAACTTGACTGGCAGAAGCATTGGCTGGAACAGCCGTTTTCCACAACTAATCTTACCACAACTAGCTGGGATTTTTTTCTTCTTTTTTTTTCTTTCTGTATTTCTGTCAAGGCTAATATCCTATCAACACGTGAATCAATGGACCTATCATGGCTTACTTTTTTTCCTGTCAGACCCAGAACTTGTTGAAAACGTCCGCTCACTAGCTATAGTTCTCTGACGGTGCTCAATCCGTCTTCTTTTTAGCTTTTGTAACGGATTAGGTACACCCTTAGTGTTTATCGTTGGTGAAAGAGGAAAGGTTTAAATTGGTAACATTTCCATCGGTGACATATTACGTTTTCTTAATTTTTTTTCTGAGACTGAATAACGTCAACTCGGTTTGATGTGTATTATGAATTGAGGTAAGTGTATTTCTCCGTGATATTGATTCATTGCTTTGTGATGAATGATTTTTCATGACCTACAGCTAAAAATCTCAGGATGATAAGATATATCTGAATGAGTTACTGATCTTGGTAGCGGCAGTATTAGTTGTCCAGCTTCATTCGCGTATTCGTACATTCTTCCAAGGATTTTTATTTTTATTTTGTCTGAATCGATTGATTTTCTTTTTGGAATCAGTTGTGCTTTCAACAAGTCTATGGTTAGAAAGAAATATGAGTAAGTTGGTTTTGTACTCTTGTAGAAAATTAAATAGAATGTTTAAAAAAATTACTAAGCTTCACAGCCTGTTCTTTCATACCTTTTGATTTATGATTCGCATGTTTCACTTTGGGTGAGTTACCTACTCCTGTCTTGAAAACCCTTTAGCTATTTATATCTGTTTTAAGTATAGAAATATGCGTGTATAGATTTTGTGAGCCTTGCAGTTAAAAATCCCAATCCGTAGATTCTTTTTTTTTTTACCGGAGCGTAATTCTTCTAAACAGTCCTTAGTTATTAATCGATTTCAACAGCCGTAGCCCAAAGCACTCGAAAATTTGGTAAACACAATCATTAGGCTGTAAAAAGTGTACAATAATAATGTAACGTAAATTAATTAGGTCTATAAAGGTTGCACTCGCTCCTTTTACGTCCTCGTAAGTTTTAAAATGATGTTCTGTCTTAACAATTACATTAGTTTCATAATATTGTTAAAACTACACTATGGACAGTTTGCACCGTGCCTTAATTGTTTCCTATATTTTTCCCCTTCAGAAGCCTTTTTTTTCTTTTTAATCCTTAATTAGTGTCTTTTACTTAAGTAGAATTTAAAGAACCCCATTGAAAATTAGCGTACCTTGTATAATATGTTGGTCGTCTGTGTGTGTGCGTGTCTGTCTGTCTCGCTCTCCCCCCTCTCTCTCTCTTTCTCTCTCTCTCTCTCTCTCTCTCTCTCTCTCTCTCTCTCTCTATTTTTTTTGTCTTTCTCTCTTCCTTTCTTCTCTGTCTTTCTCTCCACCTTTCTTATATTTCTTTTGACTAAAACTCACTTAGTTTTTGGAGACCTGCGTGCTTTTTATTAAGTAGCGATTTATTCATGCTGGTGTCGCTATTTTTTTTCTAACGATTTTAACTTAATCGTAAGTGTAAAAAAGCTGGAACAAAATGAAAGCTTTTTATTAAATCAACTTTTCCATGAGAATAGATTTTTAAAATAGCATCGACATTTAACTCTAGAACTATTAAGTAAAGATAGATAAAACTATCGACGATTGATAAATTAAAAGCCCTAGTAAATTTGATTTGTTTTACCCCTAATAACTTTTATTGATAAACCTTACAGTTGTCTAAAGTTTTAATGTGTTAGATATTTTCTTAACAGACATCCGTCTACGAAGATCAATAAGGCTGGAGCAGATGTCGCTGTTTATGTCGATGTTTAACCTCAATCACTTATTATGAGGGTGGGATGAAAATATCGACTAACTCGCACTAAACGAACAACAGCTGTGCTATTGTTAAAATCGGTTTTCCGTGGGCTGCCTCAGGTTAAATATGACTGTTATATAAAAACATGCAGCAGTGTTTGGGTATTACGTTGTTATTGTTTGTTGGTTTTTCACGAACCTGTCCTGGTCTTTAATGAGGAATTGCAAACTTTAAGTTAAAGCAATTCATAAGCTTTTTTTTTTTTGGGGGGGGGTGTTGTTTTTTTTTTACATTAGAAGTTTATGAGATGCTCGAAATGTAACGCGAAGAAAGGGAATGGGGTATTTCAACGTCAAAACAGAATTCGGACAATAGGTTTTATACTTATTGAATTAACCAGATTCGGGCAACAATATATTTTCGTGCTGATTGTACACATGGTCTTTTCCAAAAGAGGTATTTATGATATTTTCCAATACGTAAGTCTAAAAGAGATACACCGGCTCTACAATAAGAGATTGAATCAAAAAAAGGACATTTTCTGTGAATAGACTTTCTAAAACTGGACTTTGAAATAGATCCACAAAAGTTCCCAGTGCTGGATGTATAAATTGCCTCATCATGTAAAGAACACAACGGAGAAATACGTATATAGCGCAACATGATAAAAAAAAAAGAAATTTAAAAACTAGGAGAAACCAATCTGGCCACAACCGGTTCGAGAAATGCTTTAAAAACCATATCAATTTCAAAACTAGTACACATTCGTGCCTCTATTCCGAATCCTTCACAATATGCTTTTACTAATTTAAAATACATTACGTACTTTATTATCACACGGCAAAAGAAACAAAACAAAAAAGCAGGTGATTTCAAAGCCCGGAGGTAAAGATATAATAACAATGCCGAAACCGATCTTTTTACGAAAGCTTTAAAAATATTACGAAGTTTA
The DNA here is from genome assembly GCA_019649035.1 of Elysia marginata. Classification (NCBI taxonomy): domain Eukaryota; kingdom Metazoa; phylum Mollusca; class Gastropoda; family Plakobranchidae; genus Elysia; species Elysia marginata. The sequence continues at coordinate 122,281 of BMAT01013671.1, read as the reverse complement.
AAAAAATAGAAAGCACATTGAAAAACTTATGCAAAAATCCCACAGCATGATCTGATCAAATTAGGGCATAAAACATATTGGACAAGACTTAGTAACGTCAACTATGAATTTTCGCAAGAACACGTTTTTAGCGTTCAATGTATTCTGCAAAATGAGTCAACCAGAAAACTTAGGAGAATTCATAAAAATGTTTTTTTGATTTTATAGTTTCTAAAGCAAATGCTTTAAAGATAATTTATTTTAAACAACTTGTGAATTGCCCGTGATTTCGCAGGTTTAATTAAAGAATATAAGATTGGACTCGGCACCAATTATTTAAAATGTTTCTTCGCATACTTTGTTTTATAATATTAGTAAGTGTTAGTCCATTACCCATCTCTCTCTCCCTCCGTCTCTCTTTCTCTCTCTCTCTCTCTCTCTCTCTCTCTCTCTATGTCTATCTTCTATCTATATATTTTTCTATCTTAGTGGTAGAATATACGTTATTTCAACTAGAAACGACGGTTTTCAGAATGAAATAACTTATCGCCCCTTATTATAAAACTGGCTTGCCATATACTATGAGAACAGTCCACTTTTCAAGCATGGAACATTAGCGCCACACAAGGGTGAAGGTTTTACAAATTTATAGGATTCTTCTTCTCTTTACAATCTGTTTCTTGTAACTTTGCCTTGGGAAATAGGTTCTGTCCTCATTTTAAATCTCAACGTCGTACGCGGGTGATGAATGGCGAGGTAAGAGAAATGCTTCTTGCTGAACTGAAGGCATAGAGGTGGCAGAGAGATATGACAGACATACGGAGCTACATGATTATCTAAATCTACTTTTTCCCTTTAATTTGAATTTTTCGCGGTTTTTTTTCTTCGAAACGTTGTGTTAATATATAGCTGTGCTTGCTAACTTCTCCAATGTTTGTCAAGGTATTATTGCGTATCTTATTTAACTCATGGTAAGTGCAAATAGGTTACCATAATGCTAATTTTTTTTTTACTTTAGCAAATATTTTAAACAAAATTTTTTTTTCGAAAATCGTTGCTTTATGCTTTAATCAGATGCTACAATTGGAAAATTCTGAAAACTTAAAAAAATTATTCTGTTGTTATTGGGATTAATGGTTGTGACAAATATTTGATTTTGATGACTTTGGTTGTGAGTTATAAAGCCCTATGTTTGCTATTTCATTTATTGTGAGCGTTATAAGATACAGTCAGTTTCCATTGTGATGATGGTCTATGGTTTTATACCCTCAAGAAAATTTTGAAGCATAAAAGAAGGATATTGTACACTGCTTAAAAAAATTTTTCCTAGCGCTTGCCGTTAAAGATTAGTTGTATCATGTTTTTTTAATTGCTACTATCTCGAATGGCACTATAATTCTTCCTATTCATTAAACTTTATATAGACAAAACTACTCCTACTGCAGCTGTGATTATTGCTTCTGACAACATTTAAGTGGATTTTTTTTTCAAAAGTTTCGCTAAAAAGCAAGTGCAAACAATAAAATGAATATAAATGTGTGACAGGGACGATTTACGTTTGAAATTTTATAGTTATTACATTTTATTGTTATCATTGTAATAGCGTAGTTAGATTATTACTAATACTATTGTAAAAGACGATTATCATATTCGTTAGTGTTGTTTATAATTATAAATGGTATTATTAGTTTTATTACTATTAGTACTGGTATTGTACTTATTGATGTTCAGATCGCCCTAATTGTTTTAGTACAATGGTTACAATTCTGTTATACTCTACTTTTAATACTATACTACATCGTAGGTCTTTTGCATGACAAACGTCTCCGTGGTGTAAAAAAAGTATAAAGGTATGCCCCTTAGAACCTCTTCTTAGATAACCCCAGGTGCTCAGAGATAAGCGTGCAGATTAGATAAGACTGTCTGGGTTGTAAAATTTTTGTTTACCTCTTGCATTGTACCCGTCTATCACAGACTATATATCTATCTTTTTTTTTACCCGTCTAACTATCACTATATCTTTCTACGTCCTTCCATCTTTTATCTTTTCTCTGTCAGGTTCGGTCACCAACTTTGTCCCTATCTTCTTCGCTGTATTTCATCTCTCTCCTCCCATCGTCTTCTAATCATCTCTACCCTAATCCTTACTACTATCTCAATCGCGCTTTATATTTACCTTTTATACCGAGTGAGTTTTATTGATAGGTCTGTAGGTTAAATTCCAAGAAGAAGTTTGGACTCAGAATCTCAAATCAAGGTTTTTTGGCGTATAGATTATTTATGGGGTTTTATTTTATAAATAAAGCCTAATCCTTTAACATGTTTAAAAAAATATTTTTACAACAATGACTAAACGAAACAAAACCAGTATAAATGTTGTTCATCAAATTGGTTTTCCAGCTAGATTAGTAATAGGAATCGAACGAATTTGCGAACGTACCACAAAACTCTGACATCATGTAAGCTTGAACAAAAGGAGTTTTTGATCTTGGTGCATCTCTATTTATCAATGACTTTTGATTAGTTTACACCAAACAAAGTGCATTCGTGTACCAAGTTGTTTCATAAGGCCAAGGGAAAAAAGATAAACGAAAAGGGGAGCAAATTAATACTAAATTTCTCGGGTACGTCGAGATAAATACAAGGATCCGGTGGATGCACGAGTGATTGATAACATTTTAAATAGTAAAATAAAGATGACGATCATCCAACTGGAATTTATAGGGACAAAAACACAAAGCGAACATTGAAACGTTTCGCCTGCAATGGCTTCGTCATTCACAGGCATGCTGAAGGAAAAACAAAAACATAGAAACGCATTAACAGGGAAAAACCAAAGAACATCAGTCCCAAGCCAGGGAAAGTATGGTGGGGGTAACAGAAAGCGTGTGAGGTAATACCCCTCTCCCCCGCCCCCCTCAATATTCTCCCTGTTTTGTGAGTGACGTGTTTTGGTTTTTAGGAAAAAAGTAAAAATGCTTAGGAAACAAGAAAGTACATTTACACTGTCAAAATTTATTGTCGGCTTAGTGAAGTCTGGTTAAAAAATGATAGAATTAGATTCACGATAATCCTGCAGAAGAACTAGACTCAGCCATAGATCTATTAAGTCTGTTATAGATCGAGATCTGTAGATTTAGAACAAGATAATTCTTAAGTAGAAAGAGGGTGGGAGAGGGTAAAAATGGACGAAGGGAATTGTCAAGGCAGAGCAAAAGAGACCGGCAGTGGTAAAAGAGATAATGGAGGCAAGTAGTGGTAATTAGAGATCAGATCATAAGTCTGGCAATCAGGGTGAATGAGTCGGATGTCGCAATTTTCATCTTCAAAGACGTTACTGTTTTATGACATATTCTCTAAACATCAAACAGAGGAAAATAGGAATCGTGAAAAACACAAAGTAGGCCTATGGAAAAGAAAAAAAAAGGATATGAGAGGTATGGAGATAGGATTCGCATAACTAGAAGCCCTAGTAGGGAGAACGATTAACGAGAAGACGATGGCGAGAAGGCAGACTTTAAAGGGAAGAAGATGAGCGTTCGAAAATAAGAAGACAGGTTGATACTGCTAGATCAAAAGAATGGCAACTTTTTAATAGATGGTTAAACTTTTCGTGTATTCCTTATCAGCTAGATTTAGATTAGACAGATTTACATATATAGGGCCAGGGGCCTAGCTTTCAAGGACATACACAATAATTTTTTAAATTGCAACAACTACCCAGAGGCTGAAATGAACTATTCTAAACGAATTCTTAATGTTTATGCAGCAGACGGTTTTTTTTCATATTTTGATCAGGATTGGCAACATCATCATCGTTATCATTTTTATATTATTTCTACCTCTACATTTTTATATTACCACTGTTTTGATGGTGGTAAAAGCTATTATCATTATACTCTCTTTTACTGTTCACATCACATTGCTTTAAAAATTAAATGATCACGAATCTTGCAAAACTGAAACTTAAACAATACTTGTTTTGCATTTGTAACTTGAAGTTCACGTTTTATGAAAACTATTAATTATTTCGTTATTATTAATGTGATTATTATATTTATCAACAATATTATAAGAAATAGTGGTATTAGCAGTATTAGTATTATCAACACTATAATTAATATGTCTATTGTAATCATTATATGCTCTGCAATTTAAAAGAAAAGAATTACCGCTGCTGTTACTGTGTTTATTGCTGTTAAATGATTCTCTAAAAATCAAGAGCAGGGGACGAAATTAAAAAATATCATTATACTTAATAGAGAAGTTGTGGGCGTGAAAGGTTGTTAGCTACTGTTGTTCTTACTTTCACTACGATAATTTGATTAAAAGATTACTGTTATTATCAGTTTCTATTAAAAATGTTATTATCATTACTGTTCCTACTAATACTGTTACAAGTTTGTCTTAGTAATGAAATCTGAACACAGTTTTATTACTAATTTTAAAATACTTATATCATTATCAACACCATCATCATTAGTATCATAACTTTTATTATTATAACTTGTATATTTTTGTCACTATTATAAAAATAGTAACAACTATCATAAACATTCTTCTTCTTCTTTTTCCTCTTCTTCTACTTCTTCTTCTTCTTCTTCTTCTTCTTCTTCTTCTTCTTCTTCTTCTTCTTTTTAATATTACTGCTATTTTGAATACTATTAATATCATTAATATTTTATATTATTACTATTATTATCATTATTAATATTATTATTATTATTATTAATATATTATTATTATCATTGTTGTTATTGTTTTTGTTGTGCATACTGTTGTTTTTAAGATTATTATCATTATCATTTTTTACTACTTTTACTATTATTACTACTACTACTTCAACTACTAATACTTCTACTGCTGATGCTGCTATTGCTGCTACTACTATTTCTGCTGCTGCTCCTACCACTACTACTACTACTTCTACAACTATGGATACTTCTTTCGTGTAGATTGATATTTTTATAATCATTGCCTCTGGTTATTTTTATATTATGATTATTCATCATGATTATCATTTGTCTTTTTATTGTTTTCCTCAATTGTATGTTTGTTGCTTGATCATTCATATTAATTTTTCTTATCTCTAGGGATACGGCGACCTGTGCTGTGTAATTGACATTCGTATTGGCCCGGGAAAGATCATGAAGGACTCACATGTGGATGATTTTTTACCATTCCGAATCCAACGAACCCTCGTGCTCTATAGCGCAGTTGATCTCTCTGCGTGATAATTTGATGGCGAGAATTGTATCAAAGACAAATAAAGCAAGGCCGCGTTACTGTGGGCAATCATTACAAGAGAAACGCTTCCATCAGTGACAAGTACAAGTGGTTATGACTGACGCAAGAAGCAGTATTCTTAAGATAGCATGAGGATGGGTTATAAATTTTGACAATTTAGAAAATGATTGAAAATTGAAGTGGAATCTCATGCAAATCTATTAAGCCAGCTGTGTAATCCAAGGAACCGCATCACAACTCTAGTGTCACTCATGAAAGGAAAAGTGTATTTCACAGACTGAACCAAAATCTAAGGATCAGCGAATGTTCATATCTTTTTAAGTGATACTGATAAAAGACGGGATACTACGAGAACAAACAAAAAGTCCCAACATTTGTGTGCAACTGTGTTCCAAATGGATGCCTTAGCCTACGTGTGGTCGCTACTGCTGCTGCTGGTGGTTGACATGTCGCCAGTTCAGTTGTCTAAGTCGGCCCCAGACCCGGCCGCTAAGATGCTCTATCACGACTTGATACATGTCAATCACTACAACAAGCTTATTCGACCGTCCTCTGGATCCGAGGAGAGACTGGTCGTCAAGTTGGGCCTTCGACTGTCGCAGGTTCTCGCTGTGGTGAGTTGAGCATAAAGCAGTATGTCTTTTTCGTCATAACTATCTTTCTCTTTTGCTCGCTGTCTTTTTCTCTCTCTCTTTCTCTTTCACTGTTTGTTTGCTTCCCTCCTCTTTGATCTGTACACTTTATCTAGCAATTTATAGCTACCCGTTATTATTATGATCTTTTTATCTGACATGAGAGTTATCTCTCAAGATTATGCAGACAGGGCGCAGTGGTTAGCGGGTTGGACTCATGATCTGGCGGTCGCGTGTTCGATTCCCGACCATGCCATTTTGCTTAGGGAAAGCAATTTACCCTAACTTTCCCCAGTTCACCCACCTGTTTAATGGGTACCCAGCTACAGGCAATGCTTGAATCTGTGGTAAACGCCCGCAATACCCTGTATATGGGTTAAAATTGGCTTTCAAGTGGACTGGTCTGCTGGGACATTGGTGGCGCTGCTCTTGTGGCGACACAGTTACGCTGAATAACGAAGCCAAATTTCCACGAATGAACTAATAAAGTGTAATAAATAAATAAATAACACCCCCACCCCGTCCTTATAAAAACAAAGATCTTTCTTATTCATGTTAAGTTTTACCTCAGGGTGCACACAGCGTCAGTTATGCCTTGGGTCTTTTTGTCACTGTAGTGTGGTTCCTCCCATAGAGACACTCGGGCTACCTGCTTTGTGCTTGTGTGTCATTCTGTGTGATTTTTCAAAGCAGTTTTACCTCTGGTCTCTCAAATCCTCTGAACGACTTTCTAAATTTTGGGTCTTGCTAGGTGTCATATTTTTTCGTTTCTTTTGGGCCCGACCTTTGAAAAGAATCTAAACAAAGAGGTGTGAAAACTTTTTCTTTGTGAATTATCTAGAGCCTCAAATATCATACTCCAGAACTGCATTTTCAACATGTGGCAGTCGGGAGTGTTGTGTGTTTATTTTTTATTCATGTGTTATATACTGTATTGCAATGATAACAACTGGAATGGTTTGTTATTGTTAGGTTTTAGTAAATTGAACAGGAGTCGCAGTAGAGCTGTGTAGATAAGCAAGACAATTTTTTTTTTAAAGGAAGGTATATAATCCGTCCATATTTATGTAAGTGTCTTACACGTTTTTTATTTTTTTGTCTGACGAAGGCGTAAAGCCGACAGCTTACTTGTTTTGCCAATATTTTTAGAGCTAAAATATATACCTTCCTTTTAAAAAAATTGACTTGCTTAGGTTTTAGTAAATATATCAATAACCTTAATAATTGTAGTAATTGTTGATGATTGGTGTGAGAGTGTATATAGGGGCAAAAAGGTGGGCATGGGCAGGGCGTGGCTGTTAATTTGTTTTTAGTTTTTTGGCCTGGCAGTAGAAATTTTTTAAGAATAACAGTAAGATATATAATACTCAAGAAAGAAAAACCTGGTTAGTTATATATATATATATATCTGTAGGATAATTTTTGTCTATTCTGGCGTATTCTGGCAATGTATGGTTTTTACTGCTGTGAATTTAAAACTCTTAAAAAAAGTGGGGTTACTGGTAAAGGTCTCGGTTATTTTTTTTTCTTTTTAAGGCTTTCTCTTAATTTACACACTTTTACAGTTTGTTTTGTTTTTTGTTTTTTTTTTACTTTCCGAAATTATTTGCGTTTGTCTTGTTTTGTTTCAGGATGAGCGAAACCAAATTTTGACACTCAGTGTGTGGTTACGACAGGTGAGCTCTTTCTTATACAGTTAGTGTATGTTGTGGTTCATAATTTATTTTAGTCTGAGACAAATTCCGGGTTAAACCATTTTAAAAATGATAAGTATTTTGAGGAAATTCCAAAATTTGTATGCATGTGTTTTTAACACGACTTTGTCTTCTTTTTAAACAGATTGTATAACTATATTATGTTATTTTACTACACAATCATCGAGGAGATGTGAGTGCTATAAATAATCAAGCGTATCTTTAAACCTATATTTAACGATGTAACACACTCACTTTTTTTTAATTTTAGATGTTCTGTATTTAACTAGCATGCAAATATTTGTCAATCGTTTAGAGACCGTTGGATTTAGCGCTGCAAAAAAAAGTATAATTGTTATTGTTGTTGTTGTTGTTGTTGTAATTGTTATACTATTATTAATAAGAATTTAATTATTATAATTATAATTGTTGTTGTTGTTTTGTTAGTTTTATTTTTATTAATATTATTATCATCATAGTTGTTTGTAGAAGTAGTAGTAGTAATAGTAGTAGTAGTAGTAGTAGTAGTTGTAGTGGTTAGTAGTAGTAGTAGAAGTAGTAGTAGTAGTAGTAGTAGTAGTAGTAGTAGTAGTAGTAGTAGTAGTAGTATCATTATTATTATTGTTATTATTATTATTATGTTCAATGTGTAATAATTGATTTTTTTCAAATCTTTTGTTGTGTGTGACATCATTTGACTTTAAATGTTATAGGAAAGATTGTTGTAGATCGTCGTAGTGACAAACCAGTCTTCTAGACCGATGGTTTTAATGAAGCTTAGTTTTTTTTAGATTATAAACGATGCGAAGAAGAAGGCAAACTTTCAAGAAAGCGTTTTCACGATCTGGTGATGGCAGTGTTGCTTAACGTATCGATTATATCTGCAACTGTTTGTGTAGCGTACACCATTGTAATTTTTTTTTTAAGTTGGCTTTCTCCTTAGCAATTCTTTCAATCTTCATGTCTACTTTTCAGGTAATTTAACAGCCGACATTGGTTTCACTTGGCCGATTTCGAATGATATGTAATATTACAGTGAAATCAAAAAGCAACATCGTCTCATGCTCGTCACAGGCTTCGGGGAAAGAAAATAGGGTGAAAATTTTCTTTAACAGGATGCATCTGTTTAGAATTAGACGGAACAAAACAACCGAATCGATAGCGAAGGTTATTTTAAATAGGACTAGTAACACTTTGTGTTTTTGTTACGAGTTTTCCTCCTCATGAGGTGCACGCTTAAGTTTTTAGTTTTCTTGCGGCGTCTCTTAGTTCAATAATTAATACCTATCACATCGCTAGCATAGGTTTCCGACGACAACTTTTCAGTCTACACTCCTTTACCAAATTGATTTAGTCCAAGACATCACAGGAAACATTGCTTTACTTTTTTTTAAGTTGCTTTTAATCACCTCTTGGGTGCCACGCTTTCAGCTATAATAATGACCAGTATTGGTGACCTGTCGTCTAAAAGACACTGATTGGCTGAAGTTCATTCTCATCTAATGGCTGTTGAGTGAAGGGAGTCCCTAGATCGGAAACGTAAAATGTTGGTTGAGAATTTCTGAGCTAGGTCGCCTCTTTTATGACAAAGTCACTAAACAGAAGGAAGAAAAATCTTGACATCGGATTATTGTTGATAACCCCCTATGTGTAGCTTACTTTCGAGCATAAGAGTATCGTCCAGTGAGGCAGTGACCAAGGAGAGGGTCTAACCCGATCTCACAATGTTTTCTCTGCTCCTCGTCTTATCATTATTCATTGCTTTATCGGAAACAACCTCTGCCCTTTTCCAATGGCAGATATCTTCTAAAGCCGTGAGATAGAAAATTGTAAAGCCCTTAAACAATTCCGGTTAAATGCCACCTTGCAGCTATCGATAACTAACATATAAGACACGATAAATTACACGGGATTGTTCTTTTTCGGTTTCTTTCTTGCAAGATGATCAAAACGTATTTGTGATGTGTTTGTAGCGGCTTTGTTTCGTTTCTCTAAGTGTTTCTCTTCTTGTACTGTTCCTGATGTTGCTGTTGTTGTTATGTATGTTGTTGCCGTTCTTGCTGCTGTTGCGTGTGTTGTTGTAGCTGGTATTTGTTTCTGTTCTCTTCTTGATGCCACTGTAGTTTATATTGTGTTGTTGTTGTTATTGTTGTTGTTTGTTATTGTTGTTGTTTGTTCTTGTTGTGTTATTGTTTCTTTTTTGTTGTTGTTGCTGTTGTTCTTGTTGTAGATGCTAATGCTTCTCTTCCTGCTCTTGATTTTTTGGCTTTTTGCTTGCTGTAGTTATATTATGTTCCATATGTATAAACACGAAATTTTCCAAGCTATTTCAGGAGAGAGATTATGCCAGTGCATAGGCAAGCTGTGCTTCATAAAGAATATAGCTCGATATAGTAAAATTATTCCAGATTCAGATGCACAGTTATGGTGAACACGGCAATCAAATACGTGAAAATTAACCCTCAACCCTCTGGGTTGAACAACATTTTCAAATTAATTCCTTGATATCTATCCATGGCAAGAAGCCTACTGTGTGGTGCGAATCACTCATGTTGATTTTATTGGTTGCCAGACATGCAAGGTTCCTGTGCGATTTGTTACAATAGATATTTTTCATGTACTCTTCCTATATGAGCCATACCCGTCGAGTTCTTTAACATACTTTTAAATGTTTGAAAATTATTCACATCTAATCAGAAAAATAAAATTCTGTCAAAGCGAATAGAGATCCCCATATTAACAACTGCACGCTGATACTTTGGAGAATATGCACAGTGTCCTCCAATGTTGTTAAAAGAATATGATCTATATAAATAATTTCAGAGTCAAGAACAAAATTATCTCGTAACAATTTTCGATCAAGTGTTTTATGTGCCACCAACAATTAAGGCTGCTTTGATCCGCAGTTTAACTAAAACTTTTTATTTTGAAAACTCAAAAAAAAAAACCAAACCAGGTTATATAAAGAATTTTGCATTGTAAAAAATTGTTGCTTTTTTTTTATTTTTAATCAGCCATTGAGTTACATATTTGAATCTTTTGAGCACGTAAGACTAAAACCGGTCTAGCTTTTTTTTTTAGATGCACCGTACTTTTATATTATACCATAAGACCGGTAAACCGGTATGGGATTCCATCGTTATTACAGCTCATATTAAAGGTTTAAATAAAATTAAATTTTTCACTTTCCTGTTCGTGGTTCATATCAGGCGCGGGTATATTAAAGGTTCAGGAGCTCAGGGTTTAAAGACGTAATGAATATTTAAATTTTCATTTAATTTAATTTTTTATTAACTCCAGGACCTGACTGGTGTAAGCTTGATTAATGTCAGTACTAGGCTTTGTTGGGTTTCTAAGCATAGATCTGTTGTAGCTGTTTGACTTTGCTGCTATTACGTGTGTATTTTGTGGACGTTTTTTGTTTTGGTTTAGTAAAATGGGCTCACTATTAATGGCGCCGTCTTTACCATCTGTCTCTTCAGCAACCTTTCTTTGTTTTACAACAAAAAGAGCCAACATCTGATTCAACCGCACAGGTTAAAACAAGTTAGAAGTGAGAAGTAAGAGTGGCATTCTTGTGCTACTTTATATGGCCTGACCTGGTTGATGTTTGTCCTGTTGCCCTCTTCGTCTACTTGTGCATTGCTCTATTTCGTACGGCCATGCTGTTTATTTACTCGCATGAACATAATTTTCCTGAAGTGGCTATTGCTCTCCCTTGGCCGACAATTGATCAATTCAGCATCCAGAACACTTCTTGGAGGGAAGGGTCGGAACCCGTTTTCTCGTGGCATCTCTGCGCTCAAGGCAAAAAACCCAGCATGTATAACCGAATGAAAAGAAAGATTTGGAGGCTGATACCCCCCCCCCCCTGTAGAAACTTATGCAGTCAAAAAAAGGAAACTGAATAAATGGCTGTGATCTGAGAGGACAAACACGCGGAGCTCCTTTTTTTAAGCCCCTACCGTGGTTTCCCCCGCGGGTGCAGTTGCCATTGCCTCCAATTCGCTCCCCTAAAACGCTTTATGGATGACTTTCGGCTTATCAGGCACACCTTGAGTCCACCTCCCCCAAACTGTATTATTTGTTTTTAATGATTTTTTTTCAGTTCATTTTAGTGCATAAAGCGCTTTTATGGCCTCCATCACAAAGTATATCTTTTTGTTGCGTTCATTTTTTTTTTAATTCATGTAGTTTATTACAGTTTTGTTTTTATACACATAAGTTTGACCAAAGCTCTGATATAAGTTATTTTTGGTCTTGCTAATCAGTTTTTCCAGGGCGGCAAGCGTTGAACTATTTCGATATTAGAGACCTTTAGCACACGCACCGTGTCGCACTACGCGTACGTGAAAATCGGGAAAACAGATTGAGGAAACTATAAAAATAATGAAACCAGTTTCTAAAAATAGACCCACAGACGTTCGCGTCATACTCACGCGTTGCTGCTTAAACTCTGTATTAAAGAAAAGAACGAAAAATTAGCCTGGCCCGAACATAATAAGGAACGAGGGCCTTAGTTTTGCCAATGGCTTAGAACGGTGTTACTGTTAGTACTTCTTGCTCGACTTTTGAAGTGTATCTTTGAATCCATGTGTTCGTGTGACTATAGATCCGTTGTCAGTTAATCAGCGTGAAGTGATTACAACATTGGAATTATCAAACGAGATTAACATTGGAAGTGTTACACAATTAAGTATACGTAGCGGAACAAAAAATAGATGTGGATCTTACAGTACACTTTTAATTCATTTGTTGCTAACTATGTGCAAGTGACGAAGGATGGATTTAAACACAACAAGAATAGAGGTTCGTGTAGAAAGTCATCAGCTAGACAAAATCGGAAGTGCAAAGATGAAGTTTTTCAATACCTATTCCAAAAAATATTACCTCCAAACGACAAAAGGTTGGACAAACAGCTTCCCACTACAATTACAAAATACTGGTTGAAAGCCGTAGGAGGCAGGGGTCACTTGCAGCAAAGATTGCTCTTTAATTTTTCATCGGTAATCGTTAAGTTTTCGATATTTTGAGACAAGATTTGTTTCTTTAAAATTCCATCTTCCAGGTGACCAATGAATCCAGGGTAATATCGAGGCTTCACAACATACAGTTATGTGCAATTCAGAGATGAAAGCGTTTACTGCAAAGTGGAAAAAACATTGAAAAGCAAACTAAGCGAACAGTGTACGGAAACTTGAAAGAAAAAAG